>CM038711.1:6828281-6878281 GCA_021613375.1 Megaleporinus macrocephalus
CTTGACCAACAGTTCTCCCAGAAGACCATTAGTGAGAACAGACACTGATGTTGGACGAGAAGGTCTGGCTCACAGTCTCCGCTTGAATTCATCCCAAAGGTCTTCTATCAGGTTGAGGTCAGGACTCTGTGCAGGCCAGTCAAGTTCTTCCACCAAACTCGCTCCTCCATCTCCGTCTTCATGGAGCTGCTTTGTGCACTGGTGGGCAGTCATGTTGGAACAGGAAGGGGCCGTCCCCAAACTGTCCCCACAAAGTTGGGAGCATGAAATTGTCCAAAACCTCTTGGTCTGCTGAAGCATTAAGAGTTCCTTTCACTGGAACTAAGAGGCTGAGCCCACCACCTGAAACTCAACCTCACACCATAATCCCCCCTCCACCAAACTTTACACTCTTCACAGTGCAGTCAGACAAGTACTGTTCTGCTGGCAACCAGCAAACCCAGCCTCGTCTATCAGATTGCCAGACCGAGAAGTGTGATTGGTCACTCCAGAGAACATGTCCCCACTGCTCTAGAGTCCAGTGGCGGCCTGATTTACACCACTGCATCCGACGCTCTGCATTGCGCTTGGTGATGTAAGGCTTGGATGCAGCTGCTCAGCCATGAAGCTCTCTACGCTCTGTTCTTGAGCTGATCTGAAGGCCAGATGAAGTTTGGAGGTCTGTAGTGATTGACTCTGTAGAAAGTTGGTGACCTCTGTACTCTATGCTCCTCAGCATCCGCTGACATGCTTTGTCATTGGACATGGCTACCCCTTGGTGTCTGAGTTGCTATCATTCCCAATCACTTCCACTTTGTTAGAACACCACTGACAGTCCACTGTGGAATATTTAGTAGTGAGGAAACTTCACCACTGGACTTGTTACACAGGTGGCGTCCTATCATGGTACCACGCTGGAGTTCACTGAGCTCCTGAGAGAGACCCATTCTTTCACTAATATGTGTAGAAGCAGTCTGCATGACTAGGTGCTTGGTTTTATACACCTGTGGCCATGAAAGTGATTGAAACACCTGAAATCGGTGATTGTATGGGTGACTAAATACCTATGGCAACAAAGAATCATTTTATATTTGACTTCTTCTTATGTCCTGTGAAAGTTTCATGATGAATGACCCAATAGAAATGCTCCAAAACCTCTTTGTATTAACTTTCAATGTAAGTAAAGTTTTTGTTTTGGAGATACAGCCACGTTATGTGGTTTGTGATACTATTTGACTCACGGTTATCTATAGACTTTAAGGTGGCTGCTACTACTGTTGGTGGCCGTTACTGTTTTTAGCTGTAGGTTCCCACTTCTGACACCAATGTGGCAGTGATGTAGAGAAAGATGTGGGGAAAATTATTTGATGACTTTCAATGATTGCTCCTTATTGAAAACAGCTTGGTGCTGCTTAAGCCAGGCCATAGCGGGGCAGGTCACCAATTGCTATATATATAACCCCATAAAGGGTAGATAACCTAAACCCTACCAACCAACCCACAGCGCAACACAAACAACATTACTGCACATATATGATGTTCAGCTGTTTTCAAGGAAATCTATGATGCTCCACACGTTACTGCTTGGGGTGGCCACACCTCCCATGCTTCCATGCTTCCATGCTTATATAAGCCAATAGCGGTCCAGTACAATATAAAACTTCAACGTGGATTTTGTCTGTGCTTTGAATTTTATGGCATGAGCTGAGCTGAAACACTGTGACAATGTGGCCCCTAAATGATGGTAACAAGCCCACTTGCTAGACTCTTCTTATAGGAGTTGAAATGTTGTGAAGTTAATGATGTGCAAGTCTGATCGAGAGGCCTGACGAAGCCGGAACGTTTCTCTCGCTGCCTCGCTGTTATTCAAGCCGTGCGCACATACCTGAATTCATGTTCTACCTGCCTCTCGCGCTGACGCTCTTGACCTTACCGTACACCTGTGGCCCTCTTACCGTGCTGAAAATAGTGAGGTCTCTCGCTCTCTCTCTTCTGAACTAGCTACAAGCTCAGAACTCCCACGCATCCTTTTCAGCTCTCGGAATAAAAGAACGGATCGATCTGGCTGGCCCTGAGCACTGCCGAGAGAAGGGTAAAAAACGACAGGAGAGCTGCAGAACATCCTGGACTTCCGCACCACCCACCACACTTCAGACCGGCCCAGGGTTGGTCTGCCTAATGTGGCTGGAGGACAGGCTGGACATCACCAGGCCTGGTAAACAGCACATATCAGGTAATATGGCTGCACCATCAGGTCCACTGTCTGCAGAGATGAGAACAGAGATGGGAGCCGCCTGCAGCTGTCGGGTCATGTGATCCCGCTAAAAGTCCAAACCTCGTTAAAGCATAAGAACAACTAAACACCTCTTCAGCTAGTGGCCCTAGAGGGTTCCAGTAGTAGCGATGATTGGTCAACATATTGTCACTATCCCAGAAGACCCCAGGTATCTCCATTTTTTAGATTTTAATTTTTCTATATCATTTGAACACGGCAGCTGCTCTTTATACTATGAGAAGGTGTTATGAGGAATGGACCAATAAAAATGCTCCAAAAGATCTTGGAAAAAATTTGGTTCCATTGACTTACATTAAAATTAAAGTTGTCATTTTAGAGATCCAGTGACATGTACAGACCTCCCACTACGTTCCTCACAACCCATTGACAAAGCTGCCACCTGTATTCAAGGTTCTGTGACGTATCTAGAACATCAAGGAGGCATAGAGTTGTTATTTTTTTCATAAAATTGGTCCCACCTGTTGTCAATCACATGATTGGTCGATTCCTCTCTCCTTGCCTAATTAATGCTGATGACTAAAGCTGAAGTATTAGGCATCAGTTAATTGGAGAGCTTGCTCAGCTATGTCTGCCTAGATACCTCTTCCCCATTGGCTGATTTGCTGCTCTGTGTTTAACCCCTTTGCTTTCACCCAACACTTAACAATTAAACAACAGTAAGTACTATAATACTTGTCTTCACCTGTCTCGTTTCCTCTCTACCCTAGTTCCTCACCCCAGAAAGGAGAAGCAGCCCCTCTCCACTGCCCAAAGTTGCTGTTCTGACCCCACCGTGACCTCTAGGAGGAACCGCAGGGCACCCAAGCCAGTAAAGCATAAAAAAGAGAAATGGTTAACCCCTAGACATCACAGCTGTAACAGAAAGTAAGCTTAAACTGTAAGTGCAGTTACACTGAGGTGCCTCAAACAAAGACAACAACAGCTCATCTTAATAAATGACTCTTAATCAAGAACTGCTTTAAACTTTCTCTTGGAGAAGTTTAATGATCAGCTAATCAGCTTTTATTTAATCAACAAAATTTTTTTTTAAATATTCACACAGTATTAATAAAGTAAGTAGTGCTTTTACATACGTCAGTGTGTTTATTTAACCCTTTCCAAGCTTCTTCTAAACAACCCAGTATTATTTACAGTTCTCATCTAATACCTGCTTTAACTGCTCAGTACTTCATTAAGCTAAATCAAGATTTGCTACTGAAGGAACTGAATACATTCATACAATGTCTGGGGCGTCCAGGAGAAATCTGTTATACGGTAATGGTATAGTGTAGTGGTATAGTTGGTATGGTGTAGTGGTATAGTTGGTATAGTGTAGTGGTATAGTTGGTATAGTGTAGTGATATAGTTGGTATAGTGTAGTGGTATAGTTGGTATAGTGTAGTGGTATAGTTGGTATAGTGTAGTGGTATAGTTGGTATGGTGTAGTGGTATAGTTGGTATAGTGTAGTGGTATAGTTGGTATAGTGTAGTGGTATAGTTGGTATAGTGTAGTGGTATAGTTGGTATAGTGTGGTGGTATAGTTGGTATGGTGTAGTGGTATAGTTGGTATAGTGTAGTGGTATAGTTGGTATAGTGTAGTGGTATAGTTGGTATAGTGTGGTGGTATAGTTGGTATAGTGTAATGGTATAGTTGGTATAGTGTAGTGGTATAGTTGGTATAGTGTAGTGGAATGGTTGGTATAGTGGGTATAGTGTAGTGGTATGGTTAGTATAGTGTAGTGGTATAGTTGGTATAGTGTAGTGGTATAGTTGGTATAGTGTAGTGGAATGGTTGGTATAGTGGGTATAGTGTAGTGGTATGGTTAGTATAGTGTAGTGGTATAGTTGGTATAGTGTAGTTGTATAGTTGGTATAGTGTAGTTGTATAGTTGGTATAGTGTAGTGGTATAGTTGGTATAGTGTGGTGGTATAGTTGGTATAGTGTAGTGGTATAGTTGGTATAGTGTAGTGGTATAGTTGGTATAGTGTAGTGGAATGGTTGGTATAGTGGGTATAGTGTAGTGGTATAGTTGGTATAGTGTAGTGGTATAGTTGGTATAGTGTAGTGGTATAGTTGGTATAGTGTAGTGGAATGGTTGGTATAGTGGGTATAGTGTAGTGGTATAGTTGGTATAGTGTAGTGGTATAGTTTGTATAGTGTGGTGGTATAGTTGGTATAGTGTAGTGGTATAGTTGGTATAGTGTAGTGGTATAGTTGGTATAGTGTAGTGGAATGGTTGGTATAGTGGGTATAGTGTAGTGGTATAGTTGGTATAGTGTAGTGGTATAGTTGGTATAGTGTAGTGGTATAGTTGGTATAGTGTAGTTGTATAGTTGGTATAGTGTAGTGGTATAGTTGGTATAGTGTAGTGGAATGGTTGGTAAAGTGGGTATAGTGTAGTGGTATGGTTGGTATAGTGGGTATAGTGTAGTAATATAGTTGGTATAATGTAGTGGTATGGTTGGTATAGTGGGTATAGTGTAGTGGTAAAGTTGGTATAGTGTAGTGGTGTAGAGGTATAGTGTAGTGGTATAGTTGGTATAGTGTAATAGTATAGTGTAATAGTTCGTATGGTGTAGTAGTATGGTTGGTATAGTGTAGTGGTATAGTTGGTATAGTGTAATGGTATAGTTGGTATAGTGTATTGGTATGGTTAGTATAGTGTAGTGGTACAGTTCGTATGGTGTAGTAGTATGGTTGGTATAGTGTAGTGGTATAGTCGGTATAGTGTAGTGGTATGGTTAGTATAGTGTAGTGGTACAGTTCGTATGGTGTAGTAGTATAGTTGGTATAGTGTATTGGTATGGTTAGTATAGTGTAGTGGTACAGTTCGTATGGTGTAGTAGTATGGTTGGTATAGTGTAGTGGTATAGTTGGTATAGTGTTGCGGTATAGCTGGTATAGTGTAATGGTATAGTTGGTATAGCTGGGATAGTGTAATTGTATAGTTGGCATAAGTGTAGTGGTATAGTTAGTACAGTCTAGTGTTATATTTGGTATAATTGGTATAGTGTAGTGAAATGCTTGGTATGGTGTAGTGGTACAGTGTAATGGTATAGTTGGTATAGTGTAGTTTTATAGTTGGTATAGCTGGTATAGTTTAGTGGTATGGTTAGTACAGTCTAGTGGTATAGCTGGTATAGTTGGTATAGTGTATTGGGTTACACTGCTGCCCTCTATGCTGTAGACTGTGGTTTGATTCCCCACCTGGGTTACTGCCTTACACTTTACAAATATATGTATATATATAAGAGACCTTGGTTGAGACTACCAACACCACCTTCACCTACTACACTGATAAGTGCACTTATACTGGTATATGAAGTTATTTAGTGTGCTAGTATACGGTTTGGAACAGGACTATAGTAATGCAGTGGGAAATGTTTTTTTTAGATTTCAGTTGTTGTCATTACAGCAACTAATCAAGTAGAATATACGTCTATATAAAGTCCATCACTTAAACATCTATATAGAAGACATGTGACTCTGGTCGGGGTGTAAAATGACCAGATGTGGGTTTACACACCCATATACTCTCTATGATTTAGTCCTGTAATTAAGCCATTTTTCCTTTTTTGTGGAGCTCATGATGACCTCTGGTCTGTCTGGCTGGTTTACAGCGAGACGTTACAGTGATCACAGAGAAGCAAAGATGGTAGAAATGATGTATCCTAAGCTCGTTGCAAACTGTGGTGCACAGTGTTTGATCTGCATTCTGGACCTTTTTGCTGGTTTATTGGTGCCAACTGGTGACTCTTACCATCCCTACTGTTTCCATGCATTTCCAAAGCTCAGCTGATGGATCCCAAAAGTTCAACTAAAGACGTAATACATGCTTTCCATTGTAATCATCCCAGGCTTGCATGATCGTCTCTGCTGGTTACCTTAGCCTGTTACTCTCTGGTTGTGTGTTGACGCTGGGCTGTCGTAATGTTGTTATTAGAAGAGGCGTTTGGGGGGAATTCCTCTGCCCTCCTTCTGGCTTTCATCTGCCACTGCCCATAAAACCTACGACATCTTTATTGGAGTGAACTGTGACCCTGCAGATAGGCCGACACACTGAGCTTACACAGTGCGTCACCACATGCCTTCATGTGGGCGGAGCAGAGACCTCACCATTGTGTGTGTGTGTGTAAAAGGAGAACAAAGGTGAAAATGCCATGAACTTAGCAACCCTCGTCAGCTGGATACCTTGTGCCCTTCTGGCCTAGAGATTTTCAGCCAATCACAGCGGAGTGCGTGCGGGAGCTCCTGCTTTATCTGCTGATTATCAGAGCGAACGCCATGACTGTCCTTGACCAAGACCTGCCAAACAAGGAAGCCCAGAGAGAAGACAAGAGGTTGTGTTCAGCCCTGCTTTGATCTCATTAGCACAAAGATACAAATGAAAGAATAAATACAGTGATGTGAATTAGAGCGTGATGTCATAAACAACCACCTGAAAGGTCAGTCTAATAGACTGCCATGTCATGTGACCACTAGAAGAAGGTCATGTAGATGACTATTGGTAATATAAATAATGTGTTTGAGAGTGTGATGTCATACACCATCATTAAAATCAGGTAATGCGAATAAAAGTGTGATGTCATAAACCAACATTGTAATAAAGTAATGAGCTTAAAAAAATATGTCATAAACTAATGTTAACAATAAGGTAATGAACAAACACCATGTGAATAAAGGTGTGATGTCACAAAAACACCATTAAAATGATGTCATGTGAAGGTAGGTGTGATGTAATAAACCATGAGAGTGTGATGCCATGAAACAAAATTAAAACCTCATGCATGTGAAACACCATTGAAATGATGTCATGTGAAGGTAAGTGTGATGTCATGAACAACCATCGAAATCAAGGTAATGCAAATGAGAGTGTGATGTCATAAAGCACTCGTAATTTTGGGTAACGCCAATGAGAGTTTGATGTCATGAACAGCTATTTATCCACTATTAAAACAGGGAAATGTGAATGAGCCCATGATGTCATAAACCTCTATTAATCTGAGTTGATGTTAATGAGAGTGTGATGTCATAAACATACATAAGGTCATGAGAATAAAATGTGATACTCTAAAGCACTAGTGTGATGTCATAAAGTGCTATTAATTGAGAGGAATGCCAATGAGAGTGTGATGCCATAAACAGTTATTTAACCACTATTAAAATAGGACAATGTGAACGAGTGCATGATGTCATAAACCACTAGTAATTTAAATTAATGTTAAGGAGAGTGTGATATCATAAGCAGTTATTTAACCACTATCAAAATAGGACAGTGTGAACGAGTGCATAATGTCATAAACCACTAGTAATTTAAATTAAAGTTAATGAGAGTGTGATGTCATAAGCAGTTATTTAACCACTATCACAATAGGGCAGTGTGAACGAGCGAATGATGTCATAAACCACTAGTAATTTAAATTAATGTTAATGAGAGTGTGATGTAATAAACAGCTATTTATCCACTATCAAAATAGGGCAGTGTGAACGAGCGAATGATGTCATAAACCACTAGTAATTTAAATTAATGTTAATGAGAATGTGATGTTATAAACAGCTATTTATCCACTATTAATATAGGGCAGTGTGAACGAGTGCATGATTTCATAAACCACTGGCAATTTAAATTAATGTTAATGAGAGTATGATGTCATAAGCAGTTATTTAACCACTATCAAAATAGGGCAGTGTGAACAAGCGAATGATGTCATAAACCACTAGTAATTTAAATTAATGCTAATGAGAGTGTGATGTCATAAACAGCTATTTGTCCACTATTAAAATAGGGCAGTGTAAACGAGTGCATGATGTCATTAACCACTAATAATTTAATTCCATATTAATGAAAGTGTGATGCCATAAACATCCGTTTAAATAAGGTCATGCAAATAAAGCACTGGTGCGATGTCATAAAGCATTATTCATTTAAGGTGCAAATGAGGGTGTGATGTCATGAACATGGTGGTGTTATTTAAACACCATTAAAATAGGGCGGTGTGAACGAGAGTGTGATGTCATAAACTGCTATTAAGTATAAGGTAAATCTAATAAGACACCACATTTGAACTGTGATGGCATATCATTTTAATACGACCACGAATTCATTTGTATTGTAATCTGAACTTAGCCGTTAGTGAGCAGTTGCTCATGTCAGGTTGGAGCTGAACAGTGAGGCGTAACGAGCGTCAAGCTTTCTCTCTAACAAGAGCTTCCCTCACCGCCACAAGGCCAAAATACCCGCTGCCTCGTTGGAGTCGCTCCCCTGTTTCATCACCAGCTATTGACAGAGAACGGGGCGATTGGCCTCCGCCATCTGCGAGAAAGATGAAATCTTCAGCCCACATCTGCGATGCTGCAACTGGAACTCCTACAGGGACCTCAGACGCTCGCTTTCGCAACATTAGCTGGATCTTGTGTCGTGTGTTGAAAGGCTTCTATGAGTTTGAGCCCGGCCTTGAGAGGAAAGTTCAGAAGAATGACCTCTGAGACGTTAGGAGCCGGCTGGAGACTCAAAGCTTAGAGGAGGTCAATTGTAACAAATAACACTAACAATCTGCTTATTACAGGATGAGCAGGTAATCATAACACATGCATAAGCGCTGAATAAGGCATTTATAAACTATACTTGGACATTTATGAAAAGCCTATGATCATTTATAGGAACAGGAATGGAAATGGAGCTCAATGAAAGATTCCACTGCATTTAAGTGCTTCTCATAGAAGTGAGCAAGTGTGAGAAGTGAGTGTGTGAGTGATAGAGATAAAAAGGGAGTGAGGGAGTGAGATAAAAAGTTAGTGAGTGAAATAATACGTGTATGAGTGAGATAATGAGTGAATGAGATAATAAGTGTGGGGCATATTAAGGGAGTGAAACAATGAGTAAGTGAGTGAGACAATAGGTGGGTGAGTGAGAAAATGATTTAGTGATTGAGATAATGAGTTAGTGAATGAGACGATGAGTTAGTGAGTAAGATAAGGTAGTGAGTAAGATAAATTAGTGAGTAAGTTAAGGTAGTGAGTGAGATAATAAGATAGTGAGATAATGAGTTAGTGAAAGAGAAGATGAGTTAGTGAGTAAGATAAGGTAGTGAGTAAGATAAATTAGTGAGTAAGTTAAGGTAGTGAGTGAGATAATAAGATAGTGAGATAATGAGTTAGTGAATGAGAAGATGAGTTAGTGAGTAAGATAAGGTAGTGAGTAAGATCATAAATGAGTGAGTAAGTTAAGGTAGTGAGTGAGATAATAAGATAGTGAGATAATGAGTTAGTGAGATAAGGTAGTGAGTAAGATAATAAGTGAGTGAAATAATGAGTTAGTGAGTGAGAAGATGAGTTAGTGAGTGAGATAATGAGTTAGTGAATGAGACGATGAGTTAGTGAGTGAGATAAGGTAGTGAGTTAGATAATAAGTGAGTGAGATAATGAGTTAGTGAATGAGATAATTAATTAGTGAATGAGAAGATGAGTTAGTGAGTAAGATAAGGTAGTGAGTAAGATAATAAATTAGTGAGTAAGATAAGGTAGTGAGTAAGATAATAAATTAGTGAGTAAGATAATAAATTAGTGAGTAAGATAAGGTAGTGAGTAAGATAATTAATTAGTGAGTAAGATAATGTAGTGAGTGAGATAATAAGAGAGTGAGATAATGAGTTAGTGAGTAAGATAATGAATTAGTGAGTGGGAAGATGAGATAGTGAGTGAGATAAGGTAGTGAGTAAGATAACAAGTGAGTGAGATAATGAGTTAGTGAGTGAGATAATGAGTTAGTGAATGAGATAATGAGTTAGTGAATGAGAAGATGAGTTAGTGAGTAAGATAAGGTAGTGAGTAAGATAATAAATTAGTGAGTAAGATAAGGTAGTGAGTAAGATAATTAATTAGTGAGTAAGATAATGTAGTGAGTGAGATAATAAGAGAGTGAGATAATGAGTTAGTGAGTAAGATAATGAATTAGTGAGTGGGAAGATGAGATAGTGAGTGAGATAAGGTAGTGAGTAAGATAACAAGTGAGTGAGATAATGAGTTAGTGAGTGAGATAATGAGTTAGTGAGTGAGAAATTGAGTTAGTGAGTGAGAAGATGAGTTAGTGAGTAAGATAAGGTAGTGAGTAAAATAATAAATTAGTGAGTAAGATAAGGTAGTGAGTGAGATAATAAGAGAGTGAGATAATGAGTTAGTGAGTGAGATCATGAGTTATCATGTTTTACATTAATAAAGCACTAGAACAAATTTGTTTTTAGATAGTGGGGGTTGGGGGGTGTGGGATGGGGATAATCTTGATGGTCCTTGTCTAACCTGAAAAACTAAAGATAAACAATGTGAAAGTATATGTTTCTGCTGCTCTAGAGTCTCAGAGGTTATAAATACATATGATTCATTCCTCCTGCATGTGTTATAAAGTCAGTAGGTAGCTGATCACAGATGACCAGTGTACTGAAGAGTTACAGCCTTTTAGACATTTAATCCATTCAGATCAATAAACCACTCACAGGACAGACATCCATATCATCCGTATAACATTAGACACGTTCACAAAAGTAGTTCAAGATTCAGTGACTGAAGCTAAACTGGAGGTATTTGTTTGCTTCCTCCTCCTGATATCTGGCATAACTAGATAGTTAGCAGGAGTTAAACTCAGTTACCGTATTCTAGCACTACTGGCGTGTCTGTTGGAGGTGGTGCTGTTCAGCTCACTCCATCATTAACAGAATAAGTTGTGTTATTAATGATTGTTATTTGGTGAATTAGTGCTTCCTCTGCTGACGGGCTGCTGAAAGCCTGGGGCTGAGGCGGGGTGGAATGGGGAGGGGCGGGGGTTTGCAGTCAGTTTTGGGGGTTAATTAAAGTGGGGGTAAGAGGATTGGGAACGGAGTGATTAGTTTGCCTGAGACGGGTCACAGCAGCCCTCACAGCAGGCCTTCCTCTCACGCTATGCGCCGCCATGTCTGTTAGGTCTGGACTTCACTGCAGCCGGACTTGTTGGTCAGGACAACCAATGGTTTCCAGTTAAAATTAGAATTTAGAACTATTTACCATTTAACCCATCCAGCAGTCAAACACAGACACACCAGCGAAACCACACACACTATTAGTGAGCGAGATAGTAAGGGTGTAAGTGAGATAATGAGTGAGTGAGTAAGTAAAGTAATAAGTGAGCGAGATAGTGTGTGAGTGAGTGAGACAATGAGTAAATGAGTGAGATAATAAGTGAATGAGGGAGAAAATGAGTAAGTGAGTGAGTGAGGTAATAAGTGAGTGAGTTAATAAATGTGTGAGATAATAAGTGAGAAAATGAGTGAGTGAGTGAGTGAGGTAATAAGTGAGTGAGATAATAAATGTGTGAGATAATAAGTGAGATAATGAGTGAGATAATGAGTGAGTGAGGTAATAAGTGAGTGAGATAATAAATGTGTGAGATAATAAGTGAGATAATGAGTGAGATAATGAGTGAGTGACTGAGTGAGGTAATAAGTGAGTGAGATAATAAATGTGTGAGATAATAAGTGAGATAATGAGTGAGTAAGTGAGTGAGATCATAAATGTGTGAGATAATAAATGAGATATGAGTGAGTGACTGAGTGAGGTAATAAGTGAGTGAGATAATAAATGTGTGAGATAATAAATGAGATAATGAGTGAGTGACTGAGTTAGGTAATAAGTGAGTGAGATAATAAATGTGTGAGATATAAGTGAGATAATGAGTGAGTGAGATAGCAAGTGTGTGAGGGAGATGAATGAATGAGATAATAAGTGTGTAAGATAGTAAGATAAGTGTGTGGGATTGAGTGAGTAAGATAATAAGTGAGTGAGTGAAGTATTAGGTGTGTGATTGAGAGAGCGAGATAAGTGAATGAGTGAGGTAAGTGTGAGATGGTGAGACAATTAGTAAGTGAGATAAATGTGTGAGTGAGATAATGAGCAAGTGAAAGAATGAGTGAAATAATGAGCAAGATAAGTGAGTGAGATAATGAGTTAGTGAGTGAGTGAGATAATGAGTGAGCAATATAATAAGTGAGTAAATGAGATAATGAGCAAGTGAAAGAATGCATGAAATAATGAGTTTGTGAGTGAGATAATGAGTGTGTGAGATAATGAGTTAGTGAGTGAGATAATGAGTGTGTAAACGAATGAGTGAGTGAATAAAGGAGTGAATAAATGAGTGAGATAATCAGTGAGATAATGAGTTTGTGAGTAAGATAATGAGTTAGTGATTAAGATAATGAGTTAGTGAGTGAGATAATGAGTTTGTGAATGAGATAATGAGTTTGTGAGTGAGATATTGAGTTAGTGAGTGAGATAATGAGTTACTGATTAAGATAATGAGTTAGTGAGTGAGATAATGAGTTAGTGAGTGAGATAATGAGTTAGTGAGTAAGATAATGAGTTTGTGAGTGAGATAATGAGTTAGTGATTAAGATGAGTTAGTGAGTGAGATAATGAGTTTGTGAGTGAGATAATAAGTTAGTGAGTGAGATAATGAGTTAGTGAGATAATGAGTTAGTGAGTAAGATAATGAGTTAGTAAGTGAGATAATGAGTTAGTGAGTAAGATAATGAGTTAGTGAGTGAGATAATGAGTTAGTGATTAAGATAATGAGTTAGTGAGTGAGATAATGAGTTTGTGAGTGAGATAATGAGTTAGTGAGTGAGATAAGGTAGTGAGTGAGATAATGAGTTAGTGAGTAAGATAATGAGTTAGTGAGTGAGATAATGAGTTAGTGAGTGAGATAATGAGTTAGTGAGTGAGGTAATGAGTTAGTGAGTAAGATAATGAGTTAGTGAGTGAGAAAATGAGTTAGTGAGTGAGTTAATGAGTTTGTGAGTGAGGTAATGAGTTAGTGAGTAAGATAATGAGTTAGTGAGTGAGATAATGAGTTAGTGAGTGAGATAATGAGTTAGTGAGTGAGGTAATGAGTTTGTGAGTGAGGTAATGAGTTAGTGAGTAAGATAATGAGTTAGTGAGTGAGATAATGAGTTAGTGAGTGAGACAATGAGTTAGTGAGTAAATTTAGTAAATTTTTACACCCCCGTGTAAAACAGGTACGTTTAATGTAAACATGGCTGCGGTCTCTGTGTGAATGAAGTTTCTGACCAAGCAAACATTCATTCTATTAAACATATCATCACACACTTATAAACACACACACTAGGGGGCAGTAAGCACATTTGCCCAGAGTGGTGGGCAGCTCTATCCACGTAACCCAGTGTGTAGTTGGGGGTTAGATGTTTTGCTCAAGGGCATTTCAGTCGTGTCCTCTCGGTTAAGGAGATCGAACCGGTGACCTTCTGGTCACAGGGCTGGGGTAGTGTGGTGAACAGAATCTACCCCTCCCCCTTTACCAAATACAGCCTATCAGCCCACATGGTCAGAAGTCTAAAGTTTGCTTCTTTAGTAATACACTGGGGCTACGAGGCTAATGTAGCTAACAAGTAATGGAAGCTTGCACAGCTTGACTCCATCACATTATTTGTATTAAGTGCCATTGAGTCGACTCCAGCTCCCGTCAACAATATGGATAGTGTTTCTCCAGAGTTGTTGTTTGGCTCTTCTGATTGGCTGAATCTTGTTGCTGGCCATCCACTTCCTGTTTTACCTTCAGCGGTTCCCCTCATAGTGGTCATTTCCAGTGATCTGGTTCTTCTCAGGATATATCTAAAACAAGAGCATCAGTTTGGTTATTGTTTCATGCCCAGCTTTCACATCCATAAAGAACCACAGAGGAGACCACAGCCTGGACAATACTTGTCGTCGTAGAGACAAATTGTTCTGCTGGTGTCCATCATTTCCACATCTTCTCCTTCGGTGGCAAAGTTAGCTTACAAGGGTCTTCCTGATTGTCCACTGTGAACATGGCAAAGCTGCACTATGGAAGATTTTGGGAAATGTAGTTGCATGCAGTGTGACGCAAGAACATATTGTGTAACGTAGGCTGTGCTTCAGAAGCCTCCCCCCAAGAACACCCACCCTAACACCCCATAACAGCATCCGCCCCCTACAGCCCACCCTGCAGTGGATGAATCTGATGACTGCCAGTGGAATTCAAAGAGAACTTAGTCAAAACCTGGTGAAGGACATGTGCTCTAGGGATGTGAGTGAATTATCTACTATCATCATCATCATAAACATCATCAATACCATTTTTTCATGATTACATAATATACACTATACACACATACACTAGGTTTGCATATGTATGGATAATATTTATGCTTCTAGGTGGCACTTTTATAGCTACACTACTATACTGCTGACGCAAAGGAGGTCATGACTCTGCTGTGAGGAGTGCTTCTTTATTTAGACACCAGCAGAAAAGGCAGATCAGAGCACCAAACAATTAGCCATCCTGGTGATCAACCCCCACAACACAAACCACCTACACAGTACCCTCAATAACACATATACATGACAATTTAGGGTGCACCTCCCATAATCCTCCTGGTATGGCTGGGCTGTCAGCAGGGCGACGACTTACAAGCCTCCAGAAGCCAGTGCCAGACAGTAGCAGGTCGGAACACAAGTCCTCGGTGTCGACGTCCACCACTGAGTGACCTGAATTGGACAATGGTTGTAGCCTCGTTGTGCAAGCTTGTTGTGCCGCCTCTGCCTTTGAGGCTCCTTAGGCTGACCCCAATGTTGGGCTTTCCCATGCTGCCTCCAGCCAAGTGGCTACTAACTCATTATTTCTCACCAGACCTTTGGGGTCGCCATCCAGTTCCCAACATTCCTTTTGTCCATGTCCAAGGCACACTCGAGTAATTCAGACGGCCTTAAGCCCCTTGATTCAATCGTTTGGAGGACTTAATTGTATTAGTTGATTGAATTCCACCACTTGGATAAGCTAGAATTTCCTTGAGGGTGCAGTGGTCAGCACTGCCACACAGCAAGATGATTTGGGTTGGAGTCCTGGTTCTCCCCGTGCTTGAGTGGGTTTCCTCCGGGTACTCTGGTTTCCTCCCACAGTCCAAACACATGCATGTTAGGTTGATCACTCTAAACTGCCCGTAGGTGTGAGCATTGGCCATGTGATGTTTTTGAGCCTGAAGATTTTTTTTTTTCTATGTTGGCAGTCGAACCGAGGCTGTTACTCGCTGCACACTGTTTAGCGCAGTTGCGTGGAGGCCCTGAGCCACTAGGGGGCCCAAATGAACATGCACATTTACTGAGCTTATTTATTATGCAATGTATTCATTTGGTGTATGTAGGCAATTAGATAGAGAATATGGTGTTGTTGGCGGGGAGTGGTCGTGCCATCCATCCATCCATTGTCTTCCACTTTATCCCGCTAGTCGGGGTCACTGGAGCCAAGATGGGACCTGTCCTGGTCCCATCTTCGCCCAATGATGCTGGGATTGGCTCCAGTGACCCCGACTAGCGGGATAAAGTGGAAGACAATGGATGAATGGATGGATGGATGGCACAACACAACCCCCCTGCCCCAGCCAACAACACCATATTCTCTATCTAATTGCCTACATACAACAAATGCATGCACTACATAATATATAAGCTCAGTAAATCTACATGTTCATTTGGGCCCCCTAGTGGCTCAGGGCCTCCACGCAACTGCTCTAAACAGTGTGCAGCGAGTGACGGCCTCGGTTCGACTGCCAACACAGAAAAAAAAACATCTTCAGTCTCCAAAACATGTCTTGACTGATTGACTACATTTGGCGTGAAGAAGGAAGTCGATTGTTCGGCGAACAATTCCTTTAAACTGAAGGCGCAAAGCAGAGCTGCAGATCCGGCGAGTGAAATCAATGGAGTGTGTTGTGTGTGGATTTTATACACTCATACTGTACACACACACAAAGACGGCGCTGTTGTGATGGTAAATGCTTGACCTCATGCAAAGTGTGTGAAACAGAGGAGTCTACTGTTAGTCTCTCTCTCTCTCTCTCTCTCTCTCTCTCTCTCTGTCTTTCACATCCCCCTCTTGGCTTTGACAGTCTAAACATATTCCCTGGTTTCAGATTACAGAGCAACTGGAAGTGCTGAAAGTGAAAACCTACACACACACAAACACTATACAACACACAGATACAAGCATTAAGCAACATATATACACAAATATACACACATATAAACACATACACTCACATATACACTAATATACACAAATATACACACATACACACACATATACACTAATATACACACATATACACATATATACACACATATACACACATATACACAAATATACACACATATACACACATATACACATATATACACAAATATACACACATATACACTAATATACACACATATATACACATATACACAATTATACACATATATACACACATACACAAACATACACACATATACACAAATATACACACATATACACACATATACACACATACACTCACATATACACTAATATACACAAATATACACACATGCACACACATATACACTAATATACACACATATACACACATATACACAATTATACACATATATACACACATATACACAAACATACACACATATACACAAATATACACACATATACACAAATATACATACATATACACACATATACACACATATACACAAATATACACATATATACACACATATACACACACACAAATATACACACATATACACAATATACAAACATATACACACATATACACACATATACACATATACACACATAAATACAAATATACACACATATACACACATATACACCAATATACACACATATACGCACATATACACACATATACACACATAAATACAAATATACACACATATACACCAATATACGCACATATACACACATATACACACATATAACAAATATACACACATATACACACATATACACAAATATTCACACATATACACACATACACAAATATACACACATATACACAAATATACACACATATACACAATATACACACATATACACACATATCCACAAATATACACACATATACACAAAAATACACACATATACACTAATATACACACAAATATACACACATATACACACAAATACACACATAAACACACATATACACACATATATACAAATATACACACATATACACTAATATAAACAAATTTACACACATATACACATATATACACTAATATACACACATATACACAAATATACACACATATACACACATATACACAAATATACACACATATACACACATATGTGGCTGATTGTGTATATTTATTTATTTATTTATTTATTTATTTAACCATGTCTCTGTTATAAGTGAAAGACAGTGCAGGCTCGTGGACTCTTGTGTAAATACACGCGCATCCACAAACACATGTAATCAAATCTACCATCATAAAGACAAACGACTGAGAGTTTCTGTTATTAGTGACAGTAGAGGAGCATTATGATGGATTAAAGTAATAAAAGCCACTTAACACGTGTTACACCCCCCACACACTTCCCCTCTCTCCCACTCCCCTCTCTCTCTCTCTCTCTTCCCCTCTCTCCCACTCCCCTCTCTCTCTCTTCTCCTCTCTCTCTCTCTCTCTTTCCCCTCTCTCACTTTCCCCCCTCTCTCCCTCTGCTCTCTCCTCACTCCCCTCTCCTCTCTCTTCTCCCTATCTCTCTCTCCTCTCTCCCCTCTCTCTCCCACTCTCTCTTCTCCCTCCCTCTCTCTCTCTCCCTCTCTCTCTCTCTTCCCCTCTCTCTCTCTATCTTCCCTACTCTCACTCTCTCTTCTTCCCCTCCTCCTCTCTTCCTCCACTCTCTCTCTTCCCTTCTCTCATTCCCCTCTCTCACAGTCCCCTCTCTCTCTTCTTCCCCTCTCTCACTCTCACTCTCTCACTCTCTCTCTCTTTCTTGCCCTCTCTCTCTCTCTCTCTTCCCCTTTCTCTCTCTCTTTCTCTCTTACTCTCTCTTACTCTCTTGCCCTCTCTCTCTCTCTCTCTCTTGCTCTCTCTCTTTTCTCCCTCTCTCTCTCTCTCAAATATGCTATCTGCCTATATTGAAGTGACGAGTAAATATAGTAGTTCTACAAACACAACACACACATACATACCACAGACAGAAGAGAGAAAGAGAGAGAGGGATAGTGAGAGAGAGAGGGATAGGGAGGGAGAGAGAGAGGGATTGGGAGAGAGAGAGGGATAGGGAGAGAGAGAGGGATAGGGAGAGAGAGGGATAGGGAGAGAAAGAGAGAGACATAGAGAATAGCCCTTTTACAGTCGTTCACTGGTTGACCTTTTCTGAGTCTCTGATAATAATGACTGTAGACTGTTAGAGTGTGTTTGTGGCAGCTCAGCGCTGTAGACACCAATGACTGAAGAATCTACATAAGATTAAAACTAATATTAGGATTATTAATTACCATCCAGATTAAATTCTAATATCCTTAACAAATGTATTTCAACCATACAATTAATTACAAGAAAAATATTCTAATAAAAGCAATATTCAGAATACATTTATGATCAAATCATTAAAATAATGCTCTAATAAATTTAGAATATAATAAAATATATCATAATTTAAACATAATTACATAGAATTACTAATAATACGCAGCACAGTTTTCAGTTCAGGTCTGTGCAGAACTTTCACACGCGCTTAAATGTACACCACAGTGACCGGGTCCTCAGTCATGAGGGCACCCCCTGCTGGACGGTCACCCACAGTGCAGCATGTTTGGGAGGAAATGCTCCCCTGAGGGGCTGCTCTTGCAGTGTCATCCCCCCGCAACCCCACCCACACCTACAGACCCACATATAGACTCTGGCAGTGAGCTCAGGTGACCGGAGCTATCGGTCAGGACCAGAAAGACAGAAATACTGTCACACCTGTTTAACACACACACACACATCTCTAATTACAGTGCCATTAACACACAGGCCGTGATGTCCAGTGAAGCCTCACACTGCGGGAAAACAACACAGCGACTGACCACTGCTCGAGGTGTGATGTCACTCACGGGTCAGCGCACTGACATCAGTGGACTTCCAGGTGGCCTTGTAGCTGTAATGGGGGTTGTGTTGGGGTGTTGAGAGGTTTGGTTTGAAGAATAGCCGGTTTATTGTGTTTTTTTTAAAGACTTGGGAGAGAAATATTAATCTGCTTCTTAGTACCTTCTCAGGCTGAACCAGACGTGTCGTCCAGGTGATCAGCAGGTGACTGCCTACCTGAGTTTCCTTATTATGCACAATACATTCTACATATGCATGGTTGGTCTTTACCTGCACAGTATATGAAATGTACATATAAATATCCAGGTGGTTCCAGGATGGTCTCCATGTCCATTTTCATCGATTTCGGGTTTTCTACATCATTTAAACACACCAATTATTGTTTACACTGTGTGTATATTTCATGATGAATGGACCAATAGAAGGGCTCCAAAATAGCTTAGAAAAAATTCTGGTTCCATTGACTTACATTAACCCTACTGTCGTGTTCACCTATCGCCCCTTACTTTAGTGTTCCCGGTCAACATCGACCGGTCTGTTTTAACTGCACTTAAATTGTCACAAAAACATTTTTCACCACCAAATTTTTATTTAACATTCTTTAACTGTGAACAATGTCTCAAAGTAGTGTTTAACATGAATTTATAGAATTAGTCATAAAAAACTGCAGTGAAAATACAAATAGGCACTGAAAATGTATTTCAAAATAAATATGTAATGTAAAAAAATACATTTAAAAACCAAAGACCAAACTCAACATGAAGTTGCAAACATAGGCATCACATTTGAAGCATCTCAGGCTTGTTGCCCGGAATATAGGCCTGCCAGACTCTGCACCCCAATGACTGAGTGACTGAGTGAGTGAGTGAAATATTGTAATATTATTATAATATTGTGTTTTAAGTTGTAAATCAGTCCGATATGACCCGGACACGACAGGAAGGTTAAAAGCAAAACATTTTTTGGTCTCTCCTGTAAAGTAATTTTGGACATACTTGTTTTTCATTGGACAGCCACGATATGTGCATACAACAGATCTCATATGTACATATATATATATATATATATAGGGGTTAAATACATATACATAATATATGGATCAAAGCAAATATCTTGTAGGTGGATGAATGCTATATGGATGATATGTGTGTGTGTGTGTGTGTGTGTGTTTGTGCATATATATATATATATGGGTCATGGGAGTTTATCAGTCGTTTGAAGATCATCCACAGGTCTGTTCATCATTCTAGTCACATCCCACCTTCTCACCGTTTAGCTAAATTAGTTTAAAGTAGGAGCATCAAGCGCTCACTGTCCATCTTATCAGCTCCGCTGACCACATAGTAGCAGTTTGTAGTTCTACACTTACAGACTGTAGTCCATCTGCTTACCCTGTTATGATCAAGACACCCACAGGACCACCAGAGAGTAGGTACTATTCACTAGTCATGGGAGGGCTAGAGTCAATCCCAGTGTCATCGGATGCGGGCGGGTGTACCATAGACAAATTGCCATTCTATACACATGCACACACACAGACACACACACACACACACACACACATATATATATATATATATATATATATATATATATATATATATATATATATATATATATATATATACATTTAAATCACATAAATCACACAGTTAATAACAAGACAAATAATCTAATGAAAACAATATTCATAATATATTTATGATTGAATAATTAAAATAATGCTCTAGTAACATTAAAATATAATAAAATATATTATAATATAAACATAATTACATATAATTACTAATAATAATAATAATATCAGTTCATATATATATATATATATATATATATATATATATATATATATATGTATATATATATCTGGGCCCAGAGTGAGTGCAGCCTGGATCAGTCCTGAGAGCAGTTCCCTTATTACACAAACCTGTCAAATAGGTTAGATAACAGAGAGTCGCCGTGGCTGCTGCTGCTGAAGACCAGTCCACTCCTGCTCTGTTGGCTGAACGCAACGCCGGAGCTGCACTGGCGGAACTCTTGCCATTAAAGGCCGCGTGACGCAATACGGCTCCCCGCTGCAATGAACAGGACGCGGAGCGCCGAGCGAGCGCCGTTAAGGTGTGTGCACACTCCAAACAAGGAGCGCTGCAGCTTCCCATTTGATTAAACAGGTTTTTCTGTAAAGCCTGTCCACCCGAGAGGAACTACAGAAGAATGTATGTGTGGGCGGGGCACATATAGGTCCCCTGTGTCGGCAAGCATGGGAAAAGGCAAGAGCTGATCCCACGTCGGCCCCCCGAGGCCTGACAAGTGTCATACAAATCCAGGTTTAACTAAAGAGCTTGAGCTTGTTTCACAAGGCAGACCCTGCCGTCTCGCACGTCTCAGGGAACGTCTCAGTTTCCTCATCCAGTCATTACTCCGACATCCCACTGACTCCATCTGGCAAACGCTGTGTAGGGACACGTACTGCCCCCCCCTCAACTCACAGAACGTAAAGAGGGGGCTGGGTGTCAGCGGCGCAAAGTAAAAGTGGGAGAAGAAGCGGCGGAGGGCGATCAGAGGGAAAAGACGCGTGGGAAGAGACAACGAGGGAACGGAGACAGACAATGTGGGAGTGAGAAACAAAGGGAGAGAGAGAGACGTAGAGAGACGAAGGAAGACGATTCAGCCACATCGGCAACAGTACCTGCTGCTTTTTGCTAGACTTAATGGCAGGTTTGCCTGAATCACAGACAGGTGACTCATAGGACAGAGAGAGAGAGGGAGAGAGAGAGAGAGAGAGTGGGGGGTGGGAGAGAATATGACTCACTCTTCTCCCCTCCCCTGTGTGAAGGAGGTTCGCTCTCCACTCGTTCATTTTTGACAGGTGATAAACCCCCCAGCGTCTGTCACGCAAACCCACAACCAAACATTTCCTCTAAAGCACGGCGGAGCTGCACAGGCCGTTACTCGCTGTTACTGCTTCCAACCCGGTCTGCACGGCACGTACAGTACAGAGACAGAGTTAGTTCTGGTTTGTGTTAGTACAGAGACAGAGTTAGTTCTGGTTTAGGTTAGTACAGAGACAGAGTTAGTTCTGGTTTATGTTAGTACAGAGACAGAGTTAGTTCTGGTTTGTGTTAATACAGAGACAGAGTTAGTTCTGGTTTGTGTTAGTACAGAGACAGAGTTAGTTCTGGTTTAGGTTAATACAGAGACAGAGTTAGTTCTGGTTTGTGTTAATACAGAGACAGAGTTAGTTCTGGTTTGTGTTAGTACAGAGACAGAGTTAGTTCTGGTTTGGGTTAGTACAGAGACAGAGTTAGTTCTGGTTTGTGTTAATACAGAGACAGAGTTAGTTCTGGTTTAGGTTAGTACAGAGACAGAGTTAGTTCTGGTTTGTGTTAGTACAGAGACAGAGTTAGTTCTGCTTTGGGTTAGTACAGAGACAGAGTTAGTTCTGGTTTGTGTTAGTACAGAGACAGAGTTAGTTCTGGTTGGGGTTAGTACAGAGACAGAGTTAGTTCTGGTTTGTGTTAGTAGAGAGACAGAGTTAGTTCTGGTTTGTGTTAATACAGAGACAGAGTTAGTTCTGGTTTGTGTTAGTACAGAGACAGAGTTAGTTCTGGTTTAGGTTAATACAGAGACAGAGTTAGTTCTGGTTTGTGTTAATACAGAGACAGAGTTAGTTCTGGTTTATGTTAATACAGAGACAGAGTTAGTTCTGGTTTGTGTTAATACAGAGACAGAGTTAGTTCTGGTTTGTGTTAGTAAAGAGACAGAGTTAGTTCTGGTTTAGGTTAATACAGAGACAGAGTTAGTTCTGGTTTGTGTTAGTACAGAGACAGAGTTAGTTCTGGTTTAGGTTAATACAGAGACAGAGTTAGTTCTGGTTTGTGTTAATACACAGACAGAGTTAGTTCTGGTTTATGTTAATACAGAGACAGAGTTAGTTCTGGTTTGTGTTAATACAGAGACAGAGTTAGTTCTGGTTTGTGTTAGTACAGAGACAGAGTTAGTTCTGGTTTAGGTTAATACAGAGACAGAGTTAGTTCTGGTTTAGGTTAGTACAGAGACAGAGTTAGTTCTGGTTTGGGTTAGTATAGAGACAGAGTTAGTTCTGGTTTGGGTTAGTACAGAGACAGAGTTAGGTCTGGTTTGTGTTAGTACAGAGACAGAGTTATTTCTGGTTTAGGTTAATACAGAGAAAGAGTTAGTTCTGGTTTGTGTTAGTACAGAGACAGAGTTAGTTCTGGTTTGTGTTAATACGGAGACAGAGTTATTTCTGGTTTAGGTTAATACAGAGAAAGAGTTAGTTCTGGTTTAGGTTAATACAGAGACAGAGTTAGTTCTGGTTTGTGTTAATACAGAGACAGAGTTAGTTCTGGTTTAGGTTAGTACAGAGACAGAGTTAGTTCTGGTTTGTGTTAGTACAGAGACAGAGTTAGTTCTGCTTTGGGTTAGTACAGAGACAGAGTTAGTTCTGGTTTGTGTTAGTACAGAGACAGAGTTAGTTCTGGTTGGGGTTAGTACAGAGACAGAGTTAGTTCTGGTTTGTGTTAGTAGAGAGACAGAGTTAGTTCTGGTTTGTGTTAATACAGAGACAGAGTTAGTTCTGGTTTGTGTTAGTACAGAGACAGAGTTAGTTCTGGTTTAGGTTAATACAGAGACAGAGTTAGTTCTGGTTTGTGTTAATACAGAGACAGAGTTAGTTCTGGTTTATGTTAATACAGAGACAGAGTTAGTTCTGGTTTGTGTTAATACAGAGACAGAGTTAGTTCTGGTTTGTGTTAGTACAGAGACAGAGTTAGTTCTGGTTTAGGTTAATACAGAGACAGAGTTAGTTCTGGTTTGTGTTAGTACAGAGACAGAGTTAGTTCTGGTTTAGGTTAATACAGAGACAGAGTTAGTTCTGGTTTGTGTTAATACACAGACAGAGTTAGTTCTGGTTTATGTTAATACAGAGACAGAGTTAGTTCTGGTTTGTGTTAATACAGAGACAGAGTTAGTTCTGGTTTGTGTTAGTACAGAGACAGAGTTAGTTCTGGTTTAGGTTAATACAGAGACAGAGTTAGTTCTGGTTTAGGTTAGTACAGAGACAGAGTTAGTTCTGGTTTGGGTTAGTATAGAGACAGAGTTAGTTCTGGTTTGGGTTAGTACAGAGACAGAGTTAGGTCTGGTTTGTGTTAGTACAGAGACAGAGTTATTTCTGGTTGGGGTTAGTACAGAGACAGAGTTAGTTCTGGTTTGTGTTAGTAGAGAGACAGAGTTAGTTCTGGTTTGTGTTAATACAGAGACAGAGTTAGTTCTGGTTTGTGTTAGTACAGAGACAGAGTTAGTTCTGGTTTAGGTTAATACAGAGACAGAGTTAGTTCTGGTTTGTGTTAATACAGAGACAGAGTTAGTTCTGGTTTATGTTAATACAGAGACAGAGTTAGTTCTGGTTTGTGTTAATACAGAGACAGAGTTAGTTCTGGTTTGTGTTAGTACAGAGACAGAGTTAGTTCTGGTTTAGGTTAATACAGAGACAGAGTTAGTTCTGGTTTGTGTTAGTACAGAGACAGAGTTAGTTCTGGTTTAGGTTAATACAGAGACAGAGTTAGTTCTGGTTTGTGTTAATACACAGACAGAGTTAGTTCTGGTTTATGTTAATACAGAGACAGAGTTAGTTCTGGTTTGTGTTAATACAGAGACAGAGTTAGTTCTGGTTTGTGTTAGTACAGAGACAGAGTTAGTTCTGGTTTAGGTTAATACAGAGACAGAGTTAGTTCTGGTTTGTGTTAATACAGAGACAGAGTTAGTTCTGGTTTAGGTTAATACAGAGACAGAGTTAGTTCTGGTTTGTGTTAATACAGAGACAGAGTTAGTTCTGGTTTGTGTTAGTACAGAGGCAGAGTTAGTTCTGGTTTGTGTTAGTACAGAGACAGAGTTATTTCTGGTTTAGGTTAATACAGAGACAGAGTTAGTTCTGGTTTAGGTTAGTACAGAGACAGAGTTAGTTCTGGTTTGGGTTAGTATAGAGACAGAGTTAGTTCTGGTTTGGGTTAGTACAGAGACAGAGTTAGGTCTGGTTTGTGTTAGTACAGAGACAGAGTTATTTCTGGTTTAGGTTAATACAGAGAAAGAGTTAGTTCTGGTTTGTGTTAGTACAGAGACAGAGTTAGTTCTGGTTTGTGTTAATACGGAGACAGAGTTATTTCTGGTTTAGGTTAATACAGAGAAAGAGTTAGTTCTGGTTTAGGTTAATACAGAGACAGAGTTAGTTCTGGTTTGTGTTAATACAGAGACAGAGTTAGTTCTGGTTTAGGTTAATACAGAGACAGAGTTAGTTCTGGTTTGTGTTAGTACAGAGACAGAGTTAGTTCTGGTTTAGGTTAATACAGAGACAGAGTTAGTTCTGGTTTGTGTTAATACAGAGACAGAGTTAGTTCTGGTTTGTGTTAGTACAGAGACAGAGTTAGTTCTGGTTTGTGTTAGTAAAGAGACAGAGTTAGTTCTGGTTTAGGTTAATACAGAGACAGAGTTAGTTCTGGTTTGTGTTAATACAGAGACAGAGTTAGTTCTGGTTTATGTTAGTACAGAGACAGAGTTAGTTCTGGTTTGTGTTAATACAGAGACAGAGTTAGTTCTGGTTTGTGTTAGTACAGAGACAGAGTTAGTTCTGGTTTGTGTTAATACAGAGACAGAGTTAGTTCTGGTTTGTGTTAGTACAGAGACAGAGTTAGTTCTGGTTTGTGTTAATACAGCGACAGAGTTAGTTCTGGTTTGTGTTAGTACAGAGACAGAGTTAGTTCTGGTTTGTGTTAATACAGCGACAGAGTTAGTTCTGGTTTGTGTTAGTACAGAGACAGAGGCCGGCGCTTGTTAAGCGTTACTACCGTACTTTAGGCCCTTCTATCTTTAGAGAGTTCCACGTCCTAAGTCAATAAACAGGAGAAGAAGAACTAACGGGTGAAACGAGGAGTGCGCCACTAGACTTAGCATGACACCCTGAAGACCTAGCTTGGCCTTTGTTATTCACCCGTCCAATCTATATGAGGATAGTAGTGTATATATGCAGGAGGACGATGGTGAAGGGCATTGGGGAGGGCTTTCAGGCTTAGCCCCCCTCCCAAACTTCAGTAATTGATACTTCTATTCCATGATGATGACAAATATATATATATATATATATATATATATATATATATATATATATATATATATATATATATATATACTGCATTAGCTATATTGTATGTGCATTCATTTTGAAGAACACCACAACTACATGTCCTTCTTATGACCCTCCAGCTCCACCTGTAGGCTGAAGGTGGCATAGACCACAGTCTAGTCCACATGAGGGTTCTCAAAGTCTATTCAGTGACTTGCCTGTTGCTTTAAAGTGAAAGTCCACCACTGTTCTCTAATATTGCTGCATAATCAAATAGTTGGGAAGTAAACAAAGTAATTCAGGGTGGTCTTATGTTAAATGGGACCCTTTTAGCAGCACCAGTTGAAGCAACATCTGTGTTTGTATAGATAGATACATACTTTATTGACCTACGCATATAACCCACTATATACACACACTAGTGAACACA
This sequence comes from Megaleporinus macrocephalus, assembly GCA_021613375.1. Classification (NCBI taxonomy): domain Eukaryota; kingdom Metazoa; phylum Chordata; class Actinopteri; order Characiformes; family Anostomidae; genus Megaleporinus; species Megaleporinus macrocephalus. The sequence continues at coordinate 6,855,041 of CM038711.1, forward strand.
CTTGCCCGGAGCAGTGGGCATCCCAACCACAGCTTCGGGGGGTTAGGTGCATGGGATTGAACCGGCAACCTTTTGGTCACAAGGCTGGTTCCCTAATGTCCAGCCTACCACTGCCCCTACATACAGCACTGATGATGCTAAATAGAGATCATTCAGCTCTGCATGTATCTGTTGGCCATGATTGACAGTTTAGGCTAAGTTAATATCTCAGATTAATGTATTATGTAATATATCCAGTTATAACTTTTTTCAGACGTCTGGTTACCATCACCACCACTATAAATGATTCATTCTACCATTTCCCCTCCCTGGATGTCCTGAGATTCCATGTCCTGCTTGATATCTTCTCACTGGTCACTGACCCACATTTCCCATCTCCCGAGTTCCTGTATACCCTGCGTTTCAGTTCCATTTCGGAGGTGGCGACGGGCCCAGCGCAGAGCTTCCGGACGTTATCTCTCACTCATTAGCTCCGGTCAGTCTGGACACATCAAAGCCCGGCTTCCTCTGTCACTTCACTGCATCCTGGCAAGGAGAGAATGCTTGAGGCGTTACGTCCTCCTGTACGGATGTCTGCGTATCAAAGGAAGACACACACTCTTCCGCTCCGTCTCCTTTCAGTCTTGAAGTCTTCCTCAGAGTGTTAGTTGTCGGCAAGGTGCCAATCAGAAGTCAGAACACTGTTTAGCTGATTATTGTAGACCCTCTAAGGAATGTTGCCAAAAGTATTCGCTCGTTTGACTTCACACATATGAATTAAGTGACGTCCCATTCTTAATCCATAGGGTTTAATATCATGTCAGCCCAACCTTTGCAGCTATAACAGCTGCAGCTCTTCTAGGAAGGCTCTCCACACGGTTTAGGAGAGTGTTTATGGGAATGTTTGACCGTTCTTCCAGAAGAACATTACTGAGGTCAGACACTGATGTTGGACGAGAAGGCCTGACTCGCAGTCTCCGCTCGAATTCATCCCAAAGGTCTTCTATCAGGTTGAGGTCAGGCCAGTCAAGTTCTTCCACACCAAACTCGCTCCTCCATCTTCGTCTTTATGGAGCTGCTTTGTGCACTGGTGGGCAGTCATGTTGGAACAGGAAGGGGCCGTCCCCAAACTGTCCCCACAAATTTGGGAGCATGAAATTGTCCAGACTCTCTTGGTCTGCTGAAGCATTAAGAGTTCCTTTCACTGGAACTGAGGGGCCTGAAAAACAACCCCACACCATAATCCCCCCTCCACCAAACTTTCCACCCGGTACAATGCAGTCAGACAAGTGCCGTTCTCCTGGCAACCGCCAAACCCAGACTCGTCCATCGGATCGCCAGATTTAGAAGCGGATTGGTCACTCCAGAGAACACGTCTCCACTGCTCTAGTGGTGAGTCCAGTGGTGGCGTGCTTTACTGCATCCGACGCTCTGCATTGCGCTTGGTGACAAAAGACTTGGATGCAGCTGCTCAGCCCTGGAAACCCATTCCTCTGTTCTTGAGCTGATCTGAAGGCCACATGAAGTTTGGAGGTCTGCTAGTGAGCAGTGATGTCTAGCATTGAGGTCCAGCCTTAGTCATGAGTCATGTAGCTGTCATATTTACTTAAACTTGGCTCTAATAACAGATTGTGTTCCTTTTATAAAGCAAAGTGTTTATTCGTGGACAAATTCAGCTTCACTCAGATGTATTTCTTCCTTCCAGTCATTTAATAACAATATTTTCATTGTGTACATTCAGAATATAAACATGAAATCATGTGACCTTCACAGAGTGAATGCAGTTTCCAGTTTTTATCTCCACATCCAGAGCAACAGTCAGTGGTCCCAAGCGCTGTCCAGAACAATCAGTGTCATTAATCATTTATGGCATTTACAACAGCCCACAATTCTGACGGCAAACAGATGAACCTACATCATGTTTGCCTGAACAGTGGGCGGCACGCGGTGGTTAATTACAGTGGAAGGTAAGAGAGATAGAGAGAGATAGAGAGAGTAAGAAAGAGAGTGTGAGAGTGAGAGAGAGTGCAAGAGAGAGAGATAGTGTTTTACAGGCCGTCCCCTAGAGGCCCCGTCTGCTGTGGTTTACTTTTGACCTCCAGCTTACATATCAGAGTCTTCAAATGACCTGAGCAAATGTGTGTGTGTGTGTGTGTGTGTGTGTATGTGTGTGTGTGTATGTGTGTGTGTGTGTGTGGGGGGGGTCATTTAGATCTTCTCCCACAGAGATATCACTTCACAGAGATCCACATGACCACAAGTGATAGAGAAGAGAAGTGACAAGAAGAGAAAAGTGGCATGAAGATATCAGCTACAAAATAAACAAGAGAAGAAAAAGAAAAGGAGAAAAAAAGAAATGAAGAGAACAAATAATTTTAAAGAAGAGAAAAGAGGAAAAAAGAAGAGAACAAAAGATAAGAAAAGAGGAGAAGAGATGAGAAAAACAGAGAAGAAAAAAGAAGAGAAGAAGAAAAGAATAGAGAAGAGAAGAAAAAGAGGAGAAAGGAGAGGAGAAGAAAGGAGAAGAGAAAAAAGAGAGGAGAAAATAAGAAAAGAGGAGAAGAGAAGAGAAGAAAAGAAAAGAGAAGAGACGAGAAAGAGTAGAAAAGAGAAGAGAGGAGAAGAGAGAAGAGAAGAAAAGAGAAGAGAAGATAAGAAAAGAGGAGAAGAGAAGAAAAGAGAAAAAGTAGAAAAGAGAAAAGAAGAGAAGAGAGGAGACGAAAAGAGAGGAGAAGATAAGAAAAGAGGAGACGAAAAGAGAGGAGAAGAGAAGAGAAGAGACGAGAAAGAGTAGAAAAGAGAAGAGAGGAGAAGAGAGAAGAGAATAAAAGAGAAGAGAAGATAAGAAAAGAGGAGAAGAGAAGAAAAGAGAAAAAGTAGAAAAGAGAAAAGAAGAGAGGAGACGAAAAGAGAGGAGAAGATAAGAAAAGAGGAGACGAAAAGAGAGGAGAAGAGAAGAGAAGAGACGAGAAAGAGTAGAAAAGAGAAGAGAGGAGAAGAGAGAAGAGAATAAAAGAGAAGAGAAGTAAAGAGGAGAAGAGAAGAAGAGAAGAGAAGAAAAGAGAAGAGAAGAAAAGAGAAAAATTGGAAAAGAGAAAAGAAGAGAAGAGAGGAGACGAAAAAAGAAGAGAAGATAAGAAAAGAGGAGAAGAGAAGAAAAGAGAAGATTAGAAAAGAGAAGAGAAGAAAAGAGAAAAGAAGACAAGAGAGGAGATGAAAAGAGAAGAAAAGAGGAGAAGAGAAGGGAAGAGAAGAGAAAGAGTAGAAAAGACAAGAGAGGAGAAGAGAAGAAAGGACAAGAAGAGAGGAGAAGAGAGGAGCATTATTAACTTTATTAGTTAATAAAGAGTAAGGGTTACTGAGGAGAACTTTTTCTCTTTACCGTAGTGATGCGGAGACACTGAGAGGAATGCGGGAGTCCGGTGGGGGTGGGGTGTGGGTGGGGGAGTTGGGGGGTTATCCTTGTTCACTCCACTGCAACATCTACACACTAATGGAGGAAATGCCATCACGCAGACAACAAAGTGCTTCCTCTGTTCTGTTATTGATCTGTTTACATGACTCATTAACATTCACACCAGCCAGTTCAACTCCAATAACGACTTCCACTCCCAATAACACGGGAAGCTAATCAGTGAAATTAGTAAAAATAGTGAAATTAGTGAAATCAGTGAAATCAGTGAAATTAGTGAAATTAGCAAAAGCAGTGAAATTAGTGAAAGCAGTGAAATTAGTGAAATCAGTGAAATTAGTGAAATTAGCGAAATCAGTGAAATTAGTGAAAGCAGTGAAATTAGTGAAATTAGTGAAAGCAGTGAAATTAGTGAAATTAGTGAAATCAGTGAAATTAGTGAAATCAGTGAAATTAGTGAAATTAGCGAAATTAGCGAAATCAGCGAAATTAGTGAAAGCAGTGAAATCAGTGAAAATAGTGAAAATAGTGAAATCAGTGAAATTAGTGAAATCAGTGAAAACAGTGAAATTAGTGAAATTAGTGAAATCAGTGAAAACAGTGAAAATAGTGAAATTAGTGAAATTAGTGAAATTAGGCCTTTTATCTGCACATTTGGGGAAAATGAGGCCGAGATTAAAATCAGGACCCAAGATAGAAACTTCTCATCAGACTCATCAGACTTTACCTGAACATGAAGAAGTAGGAAGTCTGGCTTACAACTTGTGTCTGGCCTGCGGGCGGCACGGTGGTGTAGTGGTCAGCACTGTCTTCTCACAGCAAGATCAAGAGCAAGGTCCCAGGCCGGAGTGTGCATGTTCTCCACGGAGTGTGCATGTTCTCCCCGGAGTGTACATGTTCTCCCTGGAGTGTGCATGTTCTCCACGGAGTGTGCGTGTTCTCCCCGTGCTTGAGTGGGTTCCTCCGGGTACTCTGGTTTCCTCCCACAGTCCAAACACATGCATGTTAGGCTGATCACTTACTCTAAACTGCCCGTAGGTGTGAGAGTGTGTTGTCCATGCGATGGACTGGTGGCGTGTCAATGGTGTACCCCACCTTCGCCCGATGACGCTGGGATTAGAGTATAGCGTGTCATTAAAAGTGAACTTTCATAATCTAAAAAGTTACAGTTATAAAACTTGTAAACTAAAAGTGGCACAATAGAGCTGTCTCCTCACAGCAAGAAACATTTAGATCTTTTTAAAAGAAAAAGAAGACAAAAAGAAAACATGAGAAGGGAAAACAGAAGATTAAAGTAGAGAAAAGAAGTGAATAGAAGAAAAAAGAAAAGAAAAGAACAGAGAAACGATGAAAAAAGCAGGAAGAGAAACGGAAAAAATAGGAATCAAAAGAAGATAAAAAGAAAAGATGAGAAGAGGTAAGAAAAAGAGAGAAGAGAAGAGAAAACAGAAGATTAAAGAAGAGAATAGAAAGAAACGAAAGAAAAGAATAGAGAATAAAGAAGAGATGAGAACAGAAGAGAAGGATGGGGAAAGCAGAGAAGAGAATAGAAAAAAACGAGAAAGCAGAAGAAGGGAAGAGAAAAGAAAAAGAAGATAAAAAGAAAAGATGGGAAGAGAAAACAGAAGATTAAAGAAGAGAAAAAAAGTGAAGAGAAGAGAAGAAAAAAAGAAATGAAAAGAACAGAGAAAAAAGTAGAGAAGAGAAAGATGAGAAAAGCATAGAAGAGAAAAGGAAAGAAAAAGGAATCAAAGGAAGAGAAAAAAAGAGAAAAAGAAGATAAAAAGAAAAGATGAGAAGAGGTGAGCAAAGTAGAGAAGAGAAAACAGAAGATTAAAGAAGAGAAGAGAAAGGAAATGAAAGAACAGAGAATATAAAAGAAGAGAAATGTAGAGAACAGAAGAGAACGATGAATAATAAAGCAGAGAAGAGCTTTACACCACTCTAGACTCCAGTGGTGGAGCTTTACACCACTCTAGACTCCAGTGGTGGAGCTTTACACCACTCTAGACTCCAGTGGTGGAGCTTTACACCACTCTAGACTCCAGTGGTGGAGCTTTACACCACTCCAGACTCCAGTGGTGGAGCTTTACACCACTCTAGACTCCAGTGGTGGAGTTTACACCACTCCAGACTCCAGTGGTGGAGCTTTACATCACTCTAGACTGGTGGTGGAGCTTTACACCACTCCAGACCTCAGTGGTGGAGCTTTACACCACTTGAGAGTATAGTGGTGGAGCTTTACACCACTCCAGTGTCCAGTGGTGGAGCTTTGCACCACTCTAGACTCCAATGGTGGAGATTTACACCACTCCAGAGTCCAGCGGTGCACTTACAGTTGTCTAGGGCAGCTCTAGCAGGACAGACCATTTACATAGCGTCAAAGGTGGCAGCCAAGTCCCTGAGCTCTCCAGTATGACCCACTCCGCTGTTTCTCTATGGAGGCTGCATCTTTTCATTTACAGACTTTTAAAATCATCTTCCTGGGGACGAGGTGAGTGCCGAGGTTGCCTAGCAACACCAGAATTTTGCTTGGTGTGTGGAACAAGTAACCGTGTTCAGTTGAGGAAAGCAATTGCTGTGTCTGTCAAAAAAAAAAAAAAGAGAGGAGGACTGAGTGTGCTCTGTCTGTGGACAATGTACTGGAATGTAGACGCCGCGGCTCGCATTCCTTCTCGAGACCACCATCCCCTCACGCTGCCTGGGAGGTCAAAGGTCAACTCCCTGAAGGACAAATCCAGTAGCATCACTCCAGTTCCACACACATTCATCCATTGATTCAACTCACTCGTTCATTTGTTAATTGCCCCCGGCGTTCCCAGGACAACCTCTGCTGCCTGTCCTCCTCCTGCTGTCAGATCACAGCACTGGCCTTCAGCGACCAAGGTGAAAGGTCATGACCCCAGCCTTTGTACTGTCCCCCTCAGTTCTCTGAAATTGAGTTAGAGTGATGGTTGGGGGGGTGGGGGGTTGCACCTGTTGACCAGTCCACACCTGCGTGAGACCCATGATGTCACCGGCCTGCAGGTGGTTGTGGTTAACGCTGCTTGGAACATCTGATCAAAGGCCTCATGGTCCATCCCTCAGAGACGGGGGTCTGTCCTAAACAATAAACCTGCTGACTTTATTGATTAGTAACTAATATTTATGGATTAAGTTGGTATATATGCTAGATCTGTAGCAATTATGTAGCTGTCTGCAGGGGTTGAAGGGGAATGCCACCAACTTTTCAAAATTTTGGTGTTTTTAGTGGTAGAGATGTAAACAGAGTCAATCAGAGTGTAAATGTTTAACATGCTTGACATCTATGTAGCATCACTACACTAAAGAACTCAAGACTGTCCTTTGTTGGTCAGAAGGCCGAATGCTTGGCCCTGATAGGTCCGAAAGCTGTTTATGACCTAGACCTTTGACCCTAGGCATGCAGTCAGAGTTGATCACTGTAATGGTCAGATTTGATGACTGTAATGGTCAGAGTTGATCGCTGTAATGGTCAGAGTTGATCACTGTAATGGTCAGAGTTGATCACTGTAATAGTCAGAGTTGATAACTGTGATGGTCAGAGTTGATCACTGTGATGGTCAGAGTTGTTCACTGTAATGGTCAGAGTTGATCACTGTAATAGTCAGAGTTGATCACTGTAATAATCAGAGTCAATCACTGTAATAGTCAGAGTTGATTACTGTAATAATCAGAGTTGATCACTGTAATAGAGTTGATCACTGTAATGGTCAGAGTTGATCGCTGTAATGGTCAGAGTTGATCACTGTAATAGAGTTGATCACTGTAATGATCAGAGTTGATCACTGTAATAGAGTTGATCACTGTAATGATCAGAGTTGATCACTGTAATAGAGTTGATCACTGTAATGATCAGAGTTGATCACTGTAATAGAGTTGATCACTGGAATGATCAGAGTTGATCACTGTAATAGAGTTGATCACTGTAATGATCAGAGTTGATCACTGTAATAGTAAGAGTTGATCACTGTAATGGTCAGAGTTGAACACTGTAATAGTCAGAGTCGATCACTGTAATGGTCAGAGTTGATCACTGTAATATTCAGAGTTGATCACTGTAATAGCCAGAGTTGATTACTGTAATAATCAGAGTCGATCACTGTAATAGTCAGAGTTGATCACTGTAATGATCAGAGTTGATCACTGTAATAGAGTTGATCACTGTAATGGTCAGAGTTGAACGCTGTAATGGTCAGAGTTGAACACTGTAATAGTCAGAGTTGATCACTGTAATAGTCAGAGTTGAACACTGTAATAGCCAGAGTTGATTACTGTAATAATCAGAGTCGATCACTGTAATAGTCAGAGTTGAACACTGTAATAGCCAGAGTTGATTACTGTAATAATCAGAGTTGATCACTGTAATAGTCAGAGTTGAACACTGTAATAGTCAGAGTTGATCACTGTAATAGCCAGAGTTGATTACTGTAATAATCAGAGTCGATCACTGTAATAGTCAGAGTTGATCATTGTAATGATCAGAGTTGATCACTGTAATAGAGTTGATCACTGTAATGGTCAGAGTTGATCACTGTAATAATCAGAGTCGATCACTGTAATAGTCAGAGTTGATCATTGTAATGATCAGAGTTGATCACTGTAATAGAGTTGATCACTGTAATGGTCAGAGTTGATCGCTGTAATGGTCAGAGTTGAACACTGTAATAGTCAGAGTCGATCACTGTAATGGTCAGAGTTGATCACTGTAATGGTCAGAATTGATCACTGTAATAGCCAGAGTTGATTACTGTAATATTCAGAGTTGATCACTGTAATAGTAAGAGTTGATCACTGTAACGGTCAGAGTTGAACACTGTAATAGTCAGAGTCGATCACTGTAATGGTCAGAGTTGAACACTGTAATATTCAGAGTTGATCACTGTAATAGTCAGAGTTGATCACTGTAATGGTCAGAGTTGATCACTGTAATAGTCAGAGTCGATCACTGTAATGGTCAGAGTTGAACACTGTAATAGTCAGAGTTGATTACTGTAATAGTCAGAGTCGATCACTGTAATGGTCAGAGTTGATCACTGTAATAGTCAGAGTTGTTTACTGTAATATTCAGAGTTGATCACTGTAATGGTCAGAGTTGATCACTGTAATGGTCAGAGTTGATCACTGTAATGGTCAGAGTTGATTACTGTAATATTCAGAGTTGATCACTGTAATAGTCAGAGTTGATTACTGTAGTGGTCAGAGTTGATTACTGTAATATTCAGAGTTGATCACTGTAATGGTCAGAGTTGATCACTGTAATGGTCAGAGTTGTTTACTGTAATATTCAGAGTTGATCACTGTAATAGTCAGAGTTGATTACTGTAGTGGTCAGAGTTGATTACTGTAATATTCAGAGTTGATCACTGTAATGGTCAGAGTTGATCACTGTAATGGTCAGAGTTGATCACTGTAATAGTCAGAGTCGATCACTGTAATGGTCAGAGTTGAACACTGTAATAGTCAGAGTTGATTACTGTAATAGTCAGAGTCGATCACTGTAATGGTCAGAGTTGATCACTGTAATAGTCAGAGTTGTTTACTGTAATATTCAGAGTTGATCACTGTAATGGTCAGAGTTGATCACTGTAATGGTCAGAGTTGTTTACTGTAATATTCAGAGTTGATCACTGTAATAGTCAGAGTTGATTACTGTAGTGGTCAGAGTTGATTACTGTAATATTCAGAGTTGATCACTGTAATAGTCAGAGTTGATTACTGTAGTGGTCAGAGTTGATTACTGTAATAGTCAGAGTTGATCACTGTAATGCTCAGAGTTGATCACTGTAATAGCCAGAGTTGATCACTGTACTGGTCAGAGTTGATCAATAATAATAATAATAATAATAATAATAATAATATAAAACAAAATGATATGCTGTTCTGAGACCATGTTCAGGGTTTTTATACATGATGTTGATGTTAATATAAGTTTTTATATGTATTGTAGATGTTAATATAAGTTTTTATATATAATGTTCATGCTTACATGAGTTTTTATTTTTAATGATGACATATCAGTTTTTACCGAACTTGCAGTCCAGTAATGAAAGTGATGAGCTGAATGGTGAGCCTACAGGGTTTAAGGGGTCAATAGAAGTTCTTGTTGTGACAGATACAGCTAGAAAGGCTACTTCATGTCCAGCAAATGGGAGAACTTTTTGAGCCTGTTTTTGTTGGTAAGCCGGAAAAATAAACAGGAATCTGATCCAGGATCAGCTGCAGCTCTGGGAAACTCTCCTGCCTCGTGTTTCTGACTGTGCTGGTTTCGGGTGGGGGCGGGGGATGGGGGACACTGGAGCGTCAGAGTGGAAATGTGTGTGCGCGGTGAGTGCGGCTATCAGACAATTCCATTTAGTCCTCAGTTGTCAATTAACAAAGAAGCCACAATGTAATTAGCCACGGCTCTCCAGGAGGGGTGCCTGGAGGGGCTAATTGCAATCAGGGAGACAGACAGGGACCCCCAAAGGATGGACAGGATCCAGTCAAAACATTAGCGTTAGCGTAGATCTGTCAGACGGGGGGATAACTGCAGTGCAGTTTAAAAGCAGTTTACTTTAAAGGGCCCATATACTACATAGGTCTAAAGCTTACAGTGTTATGTATAAATGTAAACAATATTAAAGTATTAAAGGGCCAATACACCACTGTTTTCTTGTGTTTGAGCATGTATATGCTTTTATGAACCTCTTTTATCCCTTGGAATTAAGCGGGCAGTTATTGTTTGGGCCTTTAATGCTAGAATATGTAAATGAGCTCAGCTCTGATTGGCCGCCTGGGCTGAAACGCTCCTGATAAGCGCACTGTGAATAGGCGGAGCTGAATAGATGGATATAACTATGTTTTATGCAGGCTAACATTAGATGACGGTACCTTTAAGACTGGTATATGTAAATGAGCTCTGTATTGAAGTTCTGATTGGCTTCACTGCAACAACATTCATATCCACCTGGTTGTGAATGGATGGAGGTGAATTTCTATAGGCTGAATGTGGAGAGGGGCATGTACTCATGCGTATGGTTGTGACATCACAGCCATGACACATTTGAAGTGGGCTTATTTCCCTATACGCCAGGGAGTGAATGGTATGTTTGTGAGGTGACAGTGTTCATGTGATAGTATGAACGGTTCTGTATCAGAAAAGAAAGGATGGCTCAGTTCAATACATGATATGGGCTCTTTAATGATAGAGAGTTTGTGCTTGTGTTTTAGTCTTTCAGTGCTGTCAGATCTCTCTCTCTCTCTCTCTCTCTCTCTCTATCCCTCTGTATCGTGCAGGCTAGAGGCCGCGGAGATGTTCCACTGTTCCTTGCTGCTTTTAAACCTGCAGACGCCAATCACTGTCAGAGCGCTCTGAGGGAGACTGATTGCTGCAGTCAGAGGAGCCGGGCATAAAGACAACAATAGAGGAGAACTGAAACAACTCTATAGCCTTGCATCAGCATGTGTGTGTGTGTGTGTGTGAGAGAGAGAGAGTATATGAGGGAGACGGAGGCAGTGAGGCGTGACTGGGAAAGAACAGCCGGGTGAAGTGTGAAGTGCAGTTTAATACATATGAAGTCTTCTTTTGATGGATCTTTCAAAACTTTCAATAGAAACGCTGTGGCGTCCTTCAGGGTTGTTTAGAAAATACACACACACACACACACACACACACACACACACACACACACACACACTCTGGTGAAGTGAACTGTGACTACAAGACTCAGGCCTTTAGTTTAGGCCATAGAAGTAAAAAAACAATCACCTCTATAATAAGGCTAATGTCTACTAGCCCCTCTATGGGATTTCTGGTGCTGGTTTATGCTGGTTAGTGGTGGCCTGGTGCTGGTTTTTGCTGGTTAGTGGTTTCCTGGTGCTGGTTTATGCTGGTTAGTGGTGGCCTGGTGCTGGTTTATGCTGGCTAGTGGTGGCCTGGTGCTGGTTTTTGCTGGTTAGTGGTTGCCTGGTGCTGGTTTATGCTGGTTAGTGGTGGCCTGGTGCTGGTTTATGCTGGTTAGTGGTGGCCTGGTGCTGGTTTTTGCTGGTTAGTGGTTGCCTGGTGCTGGTTTATGCCGGTCAGTGGTGGCCTGGTGCTGGTTTATGCTGGTTAGTGGTGGCTTGGTGCTGGTTTATCTTGGTTAGTGCTGGCCTGGTGCTGGTTTATGCTGGTTAGTGCTGGCCTGGTGCTGGTTTATGCTGGTTAGTGGTGGCTTGGTGCTGGTTTATCTTGGTTAGTGCTGGCCTGGTGCTGGTTTATGCTGGTTAGTGGTTGCCTGCTGCTGGTTTATGCTGGTTAGTGGTGGCCTGGTGCTGCTTTATGCTGGTTAGTGATGGCCTGGTGCTGGTTTATGCAGGTTAGTGGTGGCCTGGTGCTGGTTTATGCTGGTTAGTGGTGGCCTGGTGCTGGTTTATGCCGGTCAGTGGTGGCCCGGTGCTGGTTTATGCTGGTTAGTGGTGGCTTGGTGCTGGTTTATCTTGGTTAGTGCTGGCCTGGTGCTGGTTTATGCAGGTTAGTGGTGGCCTGGTGCTGGTTTATGCTGGTCAGTGGTGGCCTGGTGCTGGTTTATGCCGGTCAGTGGTGGCCTGGTGCTGGTTTATGCTGGTTAGTGGTTGCCTGGTGCTGGTTTATGCTGGTTAGTGCTGGCCTGGTGCTGGTTTATGTTGGTTAGTGGTTGCCTGGTGCTGGTTTATGCTGGTTATGGGTTGCCTGGTGCTGGTTTATGCTGGTTAGTGCTGGCCTGGAGCTGGTTTATGCTGGTTAGTGCTGGCCTGGTGCTGGTTTATGCTGGTTAGTGGTGGCCTGGTGCTGGTTTATGCAGGTTAGTGGTGGCCTGGTGCTGGTTTATGCTGGTTAGTGGTGGCCTGGTGCTGGTTTATGCCGGTCAGTGGTGGCCCGGTGCTGGTTTATGCTGGTTAGTGGTGGCTTGGTGCTGGTTTATCTTGGTTAGTGCTGGCCTGGTGCTGGTTTATGCAGGTTAGTGGTGGCCTGGTGCTGGTTTATGCTGGTCAGTGGTGGCCTGGTGCTGGTTTATGCCGGTCAGTGGTGGCCTGGTGCTGGTTTATGCTGGTTAGTGGTTGCCTGGTGCTGGTTTATGCTGGTTAGTGCTGGCCTGGTGCTGGTTTATGTTGGTTAGTGGTTGCCTGGTGCTGGTTTATGCTGGTTAGTGGTTGCCTGGTGCTGGTTTATGCTGGTTAGTGCTGGCCTGGAGCTGGTTTATGCTGGTTAGTGCTGGCCTGGGGCTGGTTTATGCTGGTTAGTGGTGGCCTGGTGCTGGTTTATACTGGTTAGTGCTGGCCTGGTGCTGGTTTATGTTGATTAGTGGTGGCCTGGTGCTGGTTTATGCTGGTTAGTGCTGGCCTTGTGCTGGTTTATGCTGGCCTCCTGCTGGTTTATGCTGGTTTGTGGTGTCAAGGGTCTGGTGTATCCTGGTCCGGCTTTGTGCTGGTTTATGCCAGTTAGTACTGGCCTTGTGCACATTTATGCTGGTTAGTACTGGCCTGGTGCTGGTTTATGCTGGCCTGCTGCTGGTTTATGCTGGTTTGTGGTGTCAAGGGTCTGGTGTATGCTGGTCTGGCCTTGTGCTGGTTTATGCCAGTTAGTACTGGCCTTGTGCACATTTATGTTGGTTAGTACTGGCCTGATGCTGGTTTATGCTGGTTAGTGGTGGCCCGGTGCTGGTTGGGTTGGTCAACATGCATGGGAGTGCTGGTTGACTGGCAAAAACTTTCTTATGGAGCTGGTTGACCAGCATAGTTTTTACTGGTTTAGCTGTTGACCAGCATGGTCTATGCTTGTTTTGCTGCTGACCAGCATGGTCTTTGCTGGTTTAGTTGTTGACTAGTATGGTTTTGTCTGGTTTAAGACAGCTTAAAATATGGTCACTAGCAAGACCATCACCAAGCAGGTGTGTGGTGTTTATTTCAGCAGGGATGTGAAGCTAGTAGTCTTTAAACTGCTAATGGCTGGCTAACTAGCACCTGTAGCTTGCTCGCCTACCACTAGTAATAAGAAAGCTGAAATGAAATCTATCAAATTCACCTTGATTAAGAAATCGCTCTGCACTATGTGCTCAATTAATTTTCCAGTAGGTTTACGTTCTCAAACCACATTAAGGGGGCCATCGTTCATCTTGCTTGGCGTTGCAAACAACATGGCTATGTTTCACCGGACAGTAAATAAAATGGATAATTATCTTGTTGATATTGTGACCCCTGGTTCCCATCACCACCACTGTAAACAAGTCATTAGGTATCTCTGCAATGACCTGTTTCAGTCTACTCTGAATTATTTTATTTACCTGCTGCTTTTAATGTATTTCTGCTTTTAGTTGCATTTAATGTAATGTTATAATGGGAGGGGGATTTTTTCATGCATCAGCAGAAACCCACCATGTGCACAGACACCGGAGCCTGAATATCTTTTTTCAAAGGCACTGAGAAAGAGAGAAAGAAAGAACGAATGAAAGAGAAAGAGATGGACAGAGAATAGACAGCAGCTTTATGCTGTAATAGACTAATACATCACTTCATACATCATGTGGCACGCAGCGGGGTAAACAAAGGCCGCTCATAATGAATGTCCTACTCGGCCGTGGCCTCCAGAGGCTTCGACTTTACAGAGAGAGAGTTCATACACATCCATTCCCTGCAAAGAGAGAGAATAAAGGAACTTGTCGGCCGTTTGAGGATAAAAACGATGACAAATTGTGTTTTTCCTGCCTGAGGGCGAAAGTTGCGCGTCGGAAGACGATGACTCGCTACGAAACCGAGGCCAATCCCTTTTTATTAGTAGTCTTTTCAGAGTAACCTAAGAATGCACTCTGTATGGATACGGTTTCCCCACTGCTCAGCAAATCTTTAGTACCTGGGGACTATAAACATGTTACATGCTCCGCCCACAAATGCATTCTTCCAGTGCTGCCGATCAGTGATTGGACAGCAGTACATGGTTAACATGTGTAAAGTAACTGAGTAATTAATTTCTAGCCGTGTTTTATATTCATTGGCCAGAATAGATGAAATGAAGGAAGAGCACGTTACCTGAGGAAGCAAGAAAGAGAAAGATAGACAGCAAGAGACCTGAGATCAGGCTACTTTTTAAATTTTCCCACTTTCTATATCGAGTGTCTGTAATAACTGTGTATTTATACATAAACAACAATGTAACTACAAGTGATGTAGCCATGGTTACAGATGGATTACAGCAGTACAGATTATATAGTTACACATGTGCATTAATTATTATTTTTTTGCCTCCTTATTATTATTATTATAATAATCATGAGACCTGTATGTAATTGATAGACATGTGTAATTACTTAAACGTTTGTCCAATAAAAAAAAAAACATGTTTTTTTTTCTACGTCATTTGAACAAGACAGCTACTGTTTACCTTGAGTGAAAGTTTCAGAATAAATGGACCAATAGAAATGCTCCAAAATAGCTTGGAAATACTTCCGGTTCTTACATTGAAAGTAAAGAAGGTTTTTGGTGTCTCCTGTAAAGCTGTTGGTTTTTTAAGATACTCGTTTTTCATTGGACAGCGACGTTATGCTTCTCTTGGTTTACCTGGCCTGGATTTGTGACTCTACGCTCTTGGATTTCTCGTGTAACTTCAAAGCCGTATCCACCTTTGATATCTAAGTGCATGTGGTTTGTTACGGCCGTGCTACCATGTGGTGTACAATATAACTCTGATACCAAATCAGTCTTCTGGCCCACACTTTTTATTTCCATCCAGCTAGAATTCAGCCAGCTGTAACTCAAGCCATGGGCGTAGATTTGCTCTTGACATCGGTGGGTATCTATCTATCTATCTATCTATCTATCTATCTATCTATCTATCTATCTATCTATCTATCTATCTATCTATCTATCTATCTATCTATCTATCTATCTATCTATCTATCTATCTATCTATCTATCTATCTATCTATCTATCGACCTGCTGCTCTGGGAGACTGGAAGAGAACTGATAGTTGGCAGTTTGTTGAGCCGTTGATTTCCAAACCATGTTACTCACAGCTACAGACGAGGTCAGCCTGCTGTATGCTGTGCACCAAATCCTAGCATCGCTATCAACTTTATTATGATGGATGGTTTCATTAGAGAACTTGACTTTAAGTGACTTACACGTTTCTCTTAGCTCCTTATATCCACCTACCATCCATCCTCACTCGGTTTCACACCCATGTGTCTCCCACGCTGCACCTGAGTCGTGCACAGTGAGTCTCACATATGACTGGAAAGTTCTCCTCCCAGTTTTGGCGCTGCTAACAACCAAACGTAGCTACAGATCCTTGCGTGACAGCAGGGAGAGGCCCAGCCAGTCACACTGGCCGTATGTGTTATAGGGAGGTAGGACCCGAGTAGAGAACCTGATTTAACCCTTTCTACACCTCTAGGTTAATTGGTGGATATTGGTGGGGACCTCCGTCCATGCTAATTCTATGCCCTTGGCTCTGCCGTATGTGTGCCAGAAGTGAACCAGATCTGTTTCAGACCATGTGGTTCATATGAAGTTTTTATATGTGGGCTACCTTTGGCTCACAAGCAGGTTGCCAGTGCCATATCTTTACCAGATGAGGCCCACATCTAGATGATTCCTGGAGAGACTTCAAAAAACAATCAGCAGAATATTAGACGTACTTAATCTGAAGATTATTGAACACAGAATTGAATTTGGTTATTAAAACGAAGCAAAGAGAGAAGAACTTGTCTGACTTCTGAAAGTTGATTTAAGGTCTAGTCAGAGTTTCTGTTTTGAACTTTGTTCCCATTTTTCATTGGCCGTTGTTGGGATTCCCAGACTTTAAAGTATCGATATCTAGATATTAGCCTTTAAATCGGATTGCTTGGAAAATGAACTGTATCGGCCATCCCTACTTCTCATGTTTACTAAATTCCAGCCCATCTAATTGCTCATATGGCCTTGAAAGCAGCACATCTACTTCTCTAACACAGTGGTTACAGGCCAATCCCTGTAAATCCTTAGCAGGCAGCAAATATGTACATATTTATAGGCCTCGGCTCCTCTCTGTGGAAATAGAGTCTAAACTTTTATTCGCAGCCGCAGAATCAGGCTTCAGAAAACTCTGTGGGCAGCATGCGGTCTTATATATGATCTATATATATACATATATATAGGATTTGTTTTGTGGGAATAAGTTCAGTGTCGGTGCTGAAGGGCTCTAAATAAAAACGTATGACCTTGTTTCTGTGTTACGCACTGTCTTCACTTATTTGCTGCAACTTCTGCAGTTCTGTTCCGGCCACAGAAGTTCACGAGGGTTATTTTATGATCTATTTGAGCCCAAACTTACAAACTGAGATGATAATAAGATACACTATATTATTATATTAATATATACTATATTAGTATTCGCTCGTCTGCCTTCACACTCGTATGAACTCAAGTCACGTCCCATTGTAAATCCATAGGGTTTAATATGATGTCAGCCCAACCTTTGCAGCTATAACAGCTTCAGCTCTTCTGGGAAGGCTCTACATACACGTTAGAAGAGTGTTTATGGGAATGTTTGACCAACAGTTCTTCCAAAAGCACATTAGTGAGGTCAGACACTGATGTTGGACGAGAAGGTCTGGCTCACAGTCTCCGCTCTAATTCATCCCAAATGTGTCCTATCAGGTTGAGGTCAGGACTCTGTGCAGGCCAGTCGAGTTCTTCCACACCAAACTCGCTCCTCTATGTCTTTATGGAGCTGCTTTGTGGGCACTGGTGGGCAGTCATGTTGGAACAGGAAGGGGTCGTCCCCAAACTGTCCCCACAAAGTTGGGAGCATGAAATTGTCCAGAATCTCTTGGTCTGCTGAAGCATTAAGAGTTCCTTTCACTGGAACTAAAAGGCCGAGTCCAACTCCTGAAACACAACCCCACACCATTATCCCCCCTCCACCAAACTTTACACTCGGCACAATGCAAGTGTAATTTTTTCTGTGTTTTTAATGTGAAGTTGAAATATTGGGATTCATCATCATATCACAGCCAAAACACAGAGAAATGAAATCAGCTACTCAGTAGGCCAAATCAGTAGGTGAGCGCGGCTAGTATGTCTGAATACTCAGTAGTCATCGAGCAGTGAACGTTACCCGGACGACCTCCTCAGTAAATGGGGCTTTTTAATGAATAGCAAGACGTTTACAGTGGTGGTCTTGTGTTGAAGGATGTTGGTTAGATGGCAGATGTTGTGTGTCCACTCACATACTGAAACAGCTCGACTACTTTACCACTCAGGCAGTGCATACTGGCTCCAATCTAGTATCTACTGACTTAGAAGGCGATTTTGGAAGCACCCTGAGTCTTAGTATGTGGGCGGAGTCTTCTTTTATTATCACGCCCCCCGCCTTTTAAGGCATTGAGACTATATCACCACATGGTGAGCAGTTAGATCCCATTGTTTTGAAGAAAATGTGTCCCAAATACTGAATCACTGTGAAACATTAAGAATATAAGTATAAAGAATCCTCAGAATTTAAGTATAATACTGTGGGAGGAAACCGGAGTACCCACTCAAGCACAGAGAGAACATACACACTCCACACAGAACCACCCAGACCGGGAATCCAACCCAGATCACCTTACTGTGAGGTGACAGTGCTGACCACTACACCACCATACTGACCACTACACCACCATACTAACCACTACACCACCATACTAACCACTACACCACCATACTAACCACTACACCACCATACTAACCACTACACCACCATACTAACCACTACACCACCATACTGACCACTACACCACCATACTGACCACTACACCACCATACTAACCACTACACCACCATACTAACCACTACACCACCATACTAACCACTACACCACCATACTGACCACTACACCACCATACTAACCACTACACCACCATACTAACCTCTACACCACCATACTGACCACTACACCACCATACTAACCACTACACCACCGTACTAACCACTACACCACCATACTGACCACTACACCACCATACTAACCACTACAACACCATACTAACCTCTACACCACCATACTAACCACTACACCATCATACTAACCACTACACCACCATACTAACCACTACACCACCATACTAACCACTACACCACCATACTAACCACTACACCACCTTACTAACCACTACACCACCATACTGACCACTACACCACCATACTGACCCCTACACCACCGTACTAACCACTACACCACCGTACTAACCACTACACCACCGTACTAACCACTACACCACCATACTAACCACTACACCACCATACTGACCACTACACCACCATACTGACCCCTACACCACCATACTAACCACTACACCACCGTACTAACGACTACACCACCATACTAACCACTACACCACCATACTAACCACTACACCACCATACTGACCACTACACCACCATACTGACCCCTACACCACCGTACTAACCACTACACCACCGTACTGACCACTACACCACCATACTAACCACTACACCACCATACTAACCACTACACCACCGTACTAACCACTACACCACTGTACTAACCACTACACCACCATACTAACCACTACACCACCATACTAACCATTACACCACCTTACTAACCACTACACCACCGTACTAACCACTACACCACTGTACTAACCACTACACCACCGTACTAACCACTACACCACCATACTAACCACTACACCACCTTACTAACCACTACACCACCATACTGACCACTACACCACCATACTGACCCCTACACCACCGTACTAACCACTACACCACTGTACTAACCACTACACCACCGTACTGACCACTACACCACCATACAAACCACTACACCACCATACTAACCACTACACCACCATACTAACCACTACACCACCTTACTAACCACTACACCACCATACTAACCACTACACCACCATACTAACCACTACACCACCTTACTAACCACTACACCACCATACTAACCACTACACCACCGTACTACACATCCTTTCCGTTCGGAGCTTGATGAAAGCTTACAGTATCTGATGGAGACGTCGTTGGTGGTCTACTAGGTTTTCCAGGTGGTGGAATGTTGGAAATTCTCTCCCCTTGTCCTGGTTTATTATTAACACCCCGTCTAGCAGTGCTCCAGTGTCCAGTGTACTCAGGGCTTTGGAAGGGCACTATAAAGGCTCCCATGTGAAGCTGAATGTGTGAGGCTTGTTTCTTTAGGCCTGACTGCCTGAGCGCGCTCCAATAGGGGGAATGGTTGCGAGTCTGTGTACACAAGGCAGCGTGGAGGTGAGAATTATATGATGGGTCACTGGAGACATGCTAAGAGATGGGAAAGCAGCAGGGCGTCCAGCTCCAGCAGGGTGTGCTGATCTGAGAACAGCTGTCTCTGATCTAAACAATCATATTCATCATAACGTGAAAGACATAACTTCCTCTGAGACTCCAGAAACTACAGAGCAACTCAGAGCTCCTCCAGCTTCTCACGTCATGTGTACCAAAGTGTCATACATCATACATGACTCTGAAAAGCTGCTAAAGGGCAGCTAATATCTGTACACAGAGCTGGTGGCTGAGTAACTGAGCCAGCATGCTCACTATACTAACTATACATCTAGTAACACTGGAGAGTAGGTTAGTATCAGAATCTCATAACTAATATATACCTGTACTTATATAACATAACCTAACATTCCCTACATAACACAACTTAACATTCCCTATATAACATAACCTAACACTCCCTATATAACACAACCTAACATTCCCTATATAATACAACCTAACATTCTCCATATAACACAACCTAACATTCCCTATATAACACAACCTAACATTCCCTATATAACACAACCTAACATTCCCTACATAACACAACTTAACATTCCCTATATAACACAACCTAACACTCCCTATATAACACAACCTAACATTCCCTATATAACACAACCTAACATTCCCTATATAATACAACCTAACATTCTCCATATAACACAACCTAACATTCCCTACATAACACAACTTAACATTCCCTATATAACATAACCTAACACTCCCTATATAACATAACCTAACATTCCCTACATAACACAACTTAACATTCCCTATATAACATAACCTAACACTCCCTATATAACACAACCTAACATTCCCTATATAATACAACCTAACATTCTCCATATAACACAACCTAACATTCCCTATATAACACAACCTAACATTCCCTATATAACACAACCTAACATTCCCTATATAACACAACCTAACATTCCCTATATAATACAACCTAACATTCTCCATATAACACAACCTAACATTCCCTATATAACACAACCTAACATTCCCTATATAACACAACCTAACATTCCCTATATAACACAACCTAACATTCCCTATATAACACAACCTAACATTCCCTATATAACACAACCTAACATTCCCTATATAATACAACCTAACATTCTCCATATAACACAACCTAACATTCCCTATATAATACAACCTAACATTCCCTGTATAACACAACCTAACATTCCCTATATAACATAACCTAACATTCCCTATATAATACAACCTAACATTCCCTATATAACATAACCTAACATTCCCCATATAATACAACCTAACATTCCCTATATAACACAACCTAACATTCCCTATATAACATAACCTAACATTCCCTATATAATACAACCTAACATTCCCTATATAACACAACCTAACATTCCCTATATAACATAACCTAACATTCCCTATATAATACAACCTAACATTCCCTATATAACACAACCTAACATTCCCTATATAACATAACCTAACATTCCCTATATAATACAACCTAACATTTCCTATATAACACAACCTAACATTCCCTATATAACATAACCTAACATTCCCTATATAACATAACCTAACACTCCCTATATAACACAACCTAACATTCTCTATATAACACAACCTAACATTCCCTATATAACATAACCTAACATTCCCTATATAACACAACCTAACATTCCCTATATAACATAACCTAACATTCCCTATATAACATAACCTAACACTCCCTATATAACACAACCTAACATTCTCTATATAACACAACCTAACATTCCCTATATAACATAACCTAACATTCCCTATATAACACAACCTAACATTCCCTATATAACATAACCTAACACTCCATATATAACACAACCTAACATTCCCCATATAACACAACCTAACATTCCCTACATAACACAACCTAACATTCCCTATATAACATAACCTAACACTCCATATATAACACAACCTAACATTCCCCATATAACACAACCTAACATTCCCTATATAACATAACCTAACATTCCCTACATAACACAACTCAGTATGTAACGTAACCTAACATTCCCTATATAACATAACCTAACATTCCCTATATAACACAACCTTACATTCCCTACATAACACAACTCAGTATGTAACACAACCTAATATTCAGTATGTAACACAACCTATATATATATATATATATATATAATTTTATACTGTTTATAACAGTAAGTTATAATAAGTCACTTACATACTCATACTTATACACTGATATATTATAATCACATACAGACACGCACACACATACAGACACGCACACACATACAGAAACGCACACACATACAGACACACATACACACACATAGAATATGAAATATGAAATTATGTTAAATTATGAAATATGGAGCTTCTGTTCGTTGATTTTTTATAATATTGGGACAGTGTGTCACTGAAACCTCACAAACACAAAAATGAATACACACAGAGTGTCTTCTCCTTACAGCGCTCTGTTTCCGTCTCCTCCGTCCTTCACCTGCATATCAAGTGTGTCTAAGAATAACATGTCCACTTTTCAGGTGGCCACTTTTGACCATTTTGAGGCCCGTTTCTATAACAACAACAAGGGCCGCAAGCGAGACGGAGGAGTCCTAGAGCTCTATTCGTTCTTCAGATAGGATATGTGTGTGTGTGTGTGTTATTGTGTGTGTGTGTGTGTGTTATTGTGTGTGAATTGGAATCAATTCCTGGACGGTTTCACTTCACATTCATCCAGTGATGATTGCTGCTGCATGAAAAAAGGAGAGACATCTGACTCGGAGCTCCTGATTGGCTGAGGCAGCAGTCCTTCTTTTCTGTTCCTCTCTTTTTGAGGCAGACGGGAGAAGGTGCGTGGAACAGGACCCGACTCGGCCGACTGATTTGCATCCACTCCGCGCGGCCCACGCGCTCCATAAGTGGGAGATGCGCTCCGAACGGAGGCCACACTGTCTTAATGCGCCGTGACTCACCACTGCTGCAATTTGGATCCACTTCCCGCAGGCTAGCGCTTGGCTCAGACACCCGGAGTGCTGAGCTATATTTGAAGGACCTCTGAGCTCCCACCCCCCACTCCACACACCCCCTCCAGAAAAGCACCTTGGAGAGCGCCTGCTACGGTTAGACTGTGTGGGAGTGGAAAGTGTGTGTTTCCCTCGGGCGTGTAGGCCTTTCGCTCAGAAACACTCCGAAATGCACACATGAAATGAATTCCTGCACTAGGATGCCGGTCAAAAGTTTGGATGCGCCTACTCATGGAAGGCTGTTCTGTATTTTGGGGGGCTGCAGAAGAATATTGAAGGCACTAAACTTCTGAAAGACTGGGGGGCTCGTTTAATACGGATTGTGTTAGGTTGTGACCTAGTGGAGTGTGTATGTTCTCCCCGTGCTTGAGTGGGTTTATGTATTTATGCTATATGGACGCCCCTCTTAATTATTAAGTTCAGGTGTTTTAGACACACCCATTGATCAGAGGTGTATACAATCAAGCACACAATCTCCACAGACA
>CM038711.1:6883281-6888281 GCA_021613375.1 Megaleporinus macrocephalus
GGGTTCCCATTCCTAATTCTTGTGACCCCATACTCTCACGAGGAGCTGGTCAGTTAGTTATAGAGGTGACTCACTTGTGCTAGATGTGTGGGGACTCCAGGACTGGGATAAGGAACCACGGCTGAGTGGACCTAGCAGTTAAAGATTGACCTCAGCAGGACTACTCCAGTTCAAATATCTGACCTTCCCTGGACTTGCCGACACTCACACTTGTGGAAGTAACCCACCAGAATATTGTAGTGACCTGCCATTGGTTGCCTCCGAGGACCACCCCAGATCCATCCACTTGGTCCATCCAACGGATGCTGGCAAGGAGGTTTGTGGCAGCTGTGGGTCAAGTCCAGCGTGGACACAGACCACTCATTGAACTCATCATCATAGACTAACCAGTTCCAGTACTGGTCACAGTGTGTGTGTGTCCAGTTACTTGGCTGGAGCTGTAGGTCTTCAGGATGGTCAGTCTTTGCAGGGGGCCTATGTAGAGACTCACTACAGCCTAGCACTGCCTCCAGGAAGCTCAGGAGGCTCATGGTAGACACACAGCCTGTTAGAAAATGACTGTTTACGTTGATTATTGTTGTTAATATCACTGTTAATGTGTTTATGAGCTCCTGTGTGTCCCTACGTCCTCTAGGCCTACACCACAGTAGGTTATGCTGGTCAGCAGAATGGAAGTCCTCATGCTGAGCAACACCATGTTTTGGATGCTGGTCTGCTGCTCGACCATGTGGTTATGGCTATGCTGGGTGATCAGCAGCAGATCAGCACCAGACCAGCATAAACAAGCAGAACGGTGTGGTTTTAGAGCTGCGTTGGCCGTACTTCACCACAACGCGGCGCCAAACAGTCACTTTCACGCAGCCGTCGAGCTCCAGTCTCTACAAGCTGAACAGATTTAATGCATATAGGTTTTTTTAATGGTGTGTAACAGTCAAGTTATTAGTTTTCCTTTAAGCTATTGGGTCCTATTTAGCACAGACAC
Source organism: Megaleporinus macrocephalus (assembly GCA_021613375.1). Taxonomy (NCBI): domain Eukaryota; kingdom Metazoa; phylum Chordata; class Actinopteri; order Characiformes; family Anostomidae; genus Megaleporinus; species Megaleporinus macrocephalus. The sequence goes on from CM038711.1 coordinate 6,884,264, forward strand.
GAGTCTTTCACTTTACTGACTAAGTGCTTATTAATAAAGATTTACAATATATTCCCATTAAGATCACTTTATTTATTATTAATAACATTATTATTAAAACAATTTAATCACAGGTAACTATTAGCATAGACACAGAACCATCCTTCACTTTACTAATTAAGTATTTTTATTAATAAGGCCACAATATATTCCACTTGTCGCTGATATTATTATTATTATTATTATTATTATTATTATTATTATTATTATTATTATTATTATATTATTATTATTATTATTATTATTATTATTATTTAACATTTTAAACACAGGCAACCATTAGCCTAAATATAAATCCATCTTTCACCCCATTATTAATAAAGGTGCACTATATTCCCCTATATCCCCCTAAGATGACGTCATTGTTGTTATTATAATTATTACTAATAAAACATTTTAAACACAGGCAACTATTAGCATAGATATTAATCTGTCCTTCACTTTACTGATTAATTCCATATATTCCACAATAAGGCCACAATAAATTCCACATGTCGCTGATATTATTATTATTATTATTATTATTATTATTATTATTATTATTATTATTATTATTGTCATTATTATTATTTTATTAATAATAATAATAAAAATAATAATAATAATAATAATAATAATAATTATTATTATTTTTATTATTTTTATTAATGACGATGCAATATATTCCCCTGAATATCACGTTATTATTATTATTATTATTATTATTATTATTATTATTATTAATAATAATAATAATAATAATAATAATAATAATAATCCGTAAAAAGAAAAAAAATAATAAAAACAGTTGAAACTTTTTTTTTATATTTGTTTTCCACGTGAACGCGGCCGGCGCGCGTGACGTCACGAGCCGCGTGGAGCGAGCCAGAAAACAAAACTGCTTAAGAACTTGTAGTTTCCTCGCGCGCGCGCTCACACGCACTCTCTCTCTCACTCACACACACACTCACTCACTCACTCGGCGGAGAGAGAGGGGCGCGCGGACGCAGAGTGAGCGAGGAGGCGCGCTCGCGGGAAACTTTGTTTTGGCGTTCAGCTTGACGGACAGCGCAGCGGTCACCGAGTTCTGGTTCTCCTAAACCGGACCAGCGGACGATGAGCTGAGGGTCCAGCGCGAGGAGTAGCGCGCGGGAAGGTGAGGGAGCGATTTTCACCAGTTTGTTCGCGTTTCAGGTGTTTTTGGTCTCACGAAGTTCACGTGAGGAGACACACAGTCTCTGTTTCTGCTCGATATAACTCTTCAAACCCACCTAAAACCCCCAAACCCCCCATTTAAACCTCTGTTTGTGAGCCCCTGTGCTCCTCAGGCTACTAACTTTTGGTTTAGGGTTGTAAAAGTTGCACAGCTGGTGTTGTTCAGGAGTGAGTGAGTGAGTGAGTGAGTAGCCTCACAGACACGTTACTTAGTAACTGTGGTGAAGGTAATGAGAGGCGAAGTTCTGGTGTTGTTGTTGCTACTTTGGTCATTATTTGATCAGTAAACTGCAACATTTGAGCCCAGTGTGAGGACAGTCCAGTAGAAATGTCTCCCTGACCTCCTCTATACTGGACACACTTGTCTCAGTGTGGTCTGGTCTCCAGCCCCCCCTCCCTTCCTGAAGATCCTGAAGAGTTTGCTCCAGCTTGCAACCCTGAACACCTTCTATCCAGAGCTTTAATACTTTCCTAGGGCACTTCCACCAGTTTTTCTAAATTTCCTGTTTAACTTCCTCTGATTGGGTGGTAAACAGTCACTCTGAGTGGGTTTGGTGTGAAATAGCTGATGGTGGAGACTCTTCACAGTGGTGGTGATAGTAACCAGGGATCACCATGTCCACAACACAAGTAGCACAAGACTATCTAAACCCACCACTGAGTTTATATACAGACAGGATGCTTTTATTTACTCAGTAAACACTTTATTATTAAATATTAAACAGTATTAATAGAGTAAGTAGTGCTTTTACATACATCAGCGTGTGTATTTAACCCTTTCCAAGCTTCTCCTTCTATAAACAACCCAGTATTATTATCAGTTCTCATCTAATACCTGCTTTGACTGCTCAGTACTTCATTAAGCTAAATCAAGATTTGCTGCTGAAGGAACTGAACACATTCATACAATGTCTGGGGCGTCCAGGAGAAATCTGGAACTACACTTCCTCAAACTGGATCAAGATCTGATCTACTTCTCTCACAATAACATATTCATGTTACTTTGTATTGTATGTATGATTATTTACACTTATTGGTCAAATAAAGGCTTTTAGACTATCAGCTCAGAGGCCTACGTCTTCTACACAGTAGTGTACGTGTAATGTTTATATGTATATGTCAGTACAATAGTGATGAACACCATGAGTAGTTTAAAAAGAGTGCTTTAAAACCTTCTATGAGGGAGCTTTTAGAGGTGGACGTCTGGTTACCATCACCACCACTGTAATATGTATTAAATATAAATATATGCCACTACATGTTTACATATATATTGATTGCATTCATGCTGAAGGTGTTAGGAGTGTATGAACCTGGATAACCTTGGCTTCTCTGTATTGCACCTCGTTCTCTCAGAACAGGCCATAAAGGTGAAGTAAAAACTTAACAGGCTGTTAATGGGTGTGTCTTAAACCCTAGTGAGCTGCCTAAGTAGTGCACTGACTATGTAGGCAGCTGTTTAAGCAGCAGTGTGCTCTCCTCATCTCTCCCCATAAAACAGATTATTGAGACGCTTAAGTTTTAGCTGGTTGCTAAGCTACCGGCCGGCTATCCAAAATGATAGCCAGAGGCTTAAAAATGCGCTAGCGTAAATGCTAATGGCTTGAGTGTAAAACTGTTAAATGGTGAAGGACTCGTTACAGAGTTGATAATAAAAAACTGTTTTGTGTGATTATATGACCAGAAACACATTAAAACTCCAGAGAGAATCAAAATAACTCACATTTTAAAACCACTTCTCTGCTCGTAGATTAGCCTGTGTTGCATCATGGGATTGTCTTAGCGGCTGAGGAAGCGTTCGATGCTTCCCTAAAATCAGGTCTAAATAAGGTTCCTCAGTAGACAGCATGTTTAAGCTATACGAATTAAGACAGTCTACATGTCGGGAGCGCATACTATGATAAGATGCTGCCTATGTAGGGAGCTCAGTAGGATTTGAGACACACCCAAGGTTTAGGGGATAATCAGAAGGATGAAACATTGAATATGGGCCCCTTTAATAGTTGGATTGGGTCCGATTGGTTTAGTCTGAATGCCAGCCAGGGAGAGGTCTGAGACATTGGGTGTGTCTCAAATCCTAGTGAGTGTGTAAGTAGGCTGTCTAGGTAGGCAGCTGTGTAAGTAGCAGCATTCTCTCCTCATCTCTCCTCATAAAACAGATTACTGAGACGCTCTAGTTAGAGAGAGACTGTGTCACGGCTTGTTCCCGCCCACTGCAGCACGCCACTGGTGGTTTAGCTGGTTGCTAAGTTACCAGCCGGCATCCAAAACAATAGTCCGAGGCTTAAAAATCCTCTAGCATATGGCTCGAGTATAAAAGTGTAAATGGTGAAGGACTCGTTACAGAGTTGATAATAAAATAATGTTTTGTGTGATTATATGACCAGAAACACATTAAAACTCCAGAGAGAATCAAAATAACTCACATTTTAAAACCACTTCACTGCTCCTAGATTAGCCTGTGTTGCATCATGGGATTGTCTTAGCGGCTGAGGAAGCGTTCGATGCTTCCTTAAAATCAGGTCTAAATAAGGTTCCTCAGTAGACAGCATGTTTAAGCTATAAGTATTGGGACAGTCTACATGTCTGGAGAGCATACTATGATGTAAAATGCTGCCTATGTAGGAGCTCACTAGGTTTTGAGACACACCCGTTGTTAGGTTGTCCACCTCTATGTTATGTCAGGGCACAGTCAGGTACCAAGTGTGACGAGAGAAGCAATGAATGTAAACAGGATTTACAGTTTATCGAGGTGCTTGAAGTCCAGTCTGTCCAGTAGTTAAAG
>CM038711.1:6893281-6900781 GCA_021613375.1 Megaleporinus macrocephalus
CTTTTGTGTGTTGTGTCTTTTGACTTGAGTCAGAGGACAAAACGGGCCGTGAGTGAACAGACAGCTATCAGCTCCGTGGTGACTGCGTTCAGTTATTTAGGGCCAGATGTTGTTATGAAAATAAGCTTGGCTTAAGGCCGTGTTTTATTCTTTCATTTCACGCTTGTTGCTGTCTCAGTTTTTTGGCGTTGAGACCATCAAGCTTGCCAAATGTGACCTTCTGAAATACTAACTGTATGAATGCTGACGCTGCTGTTGATGAAGAGAGTCATTATCATGAAAGCGAGGTCAGCTGGACTTGAATTTGAGAGGTTTGGTAGGTCTTCGGGTCTCTGGATTCAGTCCAGAAGGTCAGACCAAGCTAATCACCTTTCTCTGTTTTCTGCAGAGCGGAGAGAAGAAGAAGGGGCTGCAGACCCAGAGGACGTTTGATAGTGAAGGTAAGGGCTGGTCATTTCCTTAGGCTGCCTTTCAGCTTCCCAACACCATCCTGGCACGAAGATCTTAATATAAGATTGGCAACATTCCAAAAAAGGGCTACCCATCCATGATACTCATGCTATTTTCCATGACAACACTGGGGCGGCCATCTTTGTTTGCTTTGTGTTAGAACTTCCGGTGCACCCGTGGAAACATTGATACTAATTACAAGCAAAACGACAACAAACATATAAAATGACCAGCATAACATGTTCAGTTAGAGGGAGTCAGTAATTGGAAGAAGATGAAAACTTGTCTTGAACAACAGAGTTACGAACACAGCACATAAAGATCAGAGTGTTGGGGGGCCGCCTTCCAAAGAAGAGGACCTGCATCTATGACTGAAGCTCTAAATTTAAAACCTCCACCCAAACCTCCGTATATCTGCTCCTACCATTCTGTGGAGGAGAACCAGCACCAGAGCTTCCTTATCCAGAGAACTGTCTCGCTTATGAAGCTCCGAGGAAGCAGACGTGTCGGTGCTGGTGAGTCTATCAGTTCAGTAACTGTTTTCTGATCAGTGTCCACCGCGCTAGGCTATCTGGACTGTAACTAACACCCACGCAGAGTGGCTCGGGCAGCTGGCTGGACTTGGGTTTAACCGGCTTTCAGAAATATAAACTCACCGTCTGTGTATAGGAGGACACGCCCACCTTCCCACTGTGCAGGTACTGATACGCTTCAGTACTTTTATAGTTTTTCATTACTGAACCGTCTACACCTTCCGAGAGTACAGAGTAATTAAACATGTCTCCATAAGTAACCTCAGACCACCTTCTCATATCACCCACCCACTGAGTTATTAACCTCAGACCACCTTCTTATATCATCCACCCACTGTGTTATTAACCTCAGACCACCTTCTCATATCACCCACCCACTGAGTTATTAACCTCAGACGAGACAGTGTTGTCCCATTAGAACTTCTTACAGTCTCTCTGGTCTCCTCCCATGGAACTGTATTCATTTTGGTTAGCTGAGCGGAAGTTCTAACACAAAGGCAGAAGAAACACGCGCTGAAAGTGGGTGTGGCCAAATACGGGTAATATATCATGATGTTCTGGTTCACTGTGGCACCTATGAAAGTGATAACTAGGGCAATGATGCAAAGCCTCACACAGCTATAGCCCTTGGAAGCAAACCTCTTTGTAATGGAACCTGGAAATACTGACGATGCTCAGAAAAGCTTGGCGGTGTTATTGTTTGTGATACTCATGTCATTTCCAAGCTTCCTACATTCCAACTCTGGTTGGGAAGAAATGGGAGCTCAGAGCAAAGTCCCCCTTGTTTGGCTGCTATATTAGCTTTTACTCTGGAGTTGTTGTTATTCGTGCTTCATTTATATTTCCATAGGTTGGCTGTAGGCTGGGGCAGCTCAGTGTTAATATAGCACAGGTCCTGTCATGAAAGTGAGGTTTATTAAAAATCTAAGTGTCCCACTAAATATCATATTAGGCACAAGCATCAGCTCAAATGGCGGCTCAGAGCGCTTGAACCACACTTTTAAGTCTCGCCACCGCAATAAAGTGACGTGAGGGACCTGCAAGTGGGACTCCTACTGGGAATTAGAGCTTGGACGACGGTTCAGATGTCGTTTTTCCTGCTCGGAAGTCAGAAGCCTGTTCCCATTTGGCCATTTGGTTATTCCCTGTTCTCTAAGAAGTGCTTCCCAGCTCGGGTCCTGTAGTTTCCCTGCACTGGAGAGTGTTTTACTGCTCTAACGCCTTCCTGAGACAGTCTGGATCGTTAGCTGAAGATGTGATTTGAGTGCAGGACAAAGGTAAATGTCAGCCAGAGCTGGGAATTTCACAGTGCAGGCCTTCTGGGAAACGGAGTTCAGGTTAAAAACCTGGTGGCCTTTGCTTCTGAAATGGAAAATGGAAAGAACAGATAGCGCTTAGATTTCAAGGAAGTGATAAGAGAGATACCTGAGGGAAGAAAGTAGCTGATGGCCTGGTGAAGTGTGAAAAGGTATGTTGCATATCTAAGAACACTGACGTGAGAGTTGTGATTGTACTGCAGTATACGGGGCCAGAAACCTCACAGTGCCTCAGTATATGTTCTTTGATCTTCCACATAGAGAGTATGTGACTTTCATTGGGGTGAAAAAATGCCTAGGTGTGCTTTTACACACTCATTTACACATGATTTGGTCCTAGAATGAAGCCGTTTTCCATTTTATGGTGAGCTCATGAATAATTACCCGAGCTCTGCTCTGATTGGCTGCTTTACAGTGAGACGCCACAGTGATCACACAGACATAACATGTTGAGTTAGACTAAATAAAATGAGCCTCAGTGTAAATAAGCTCCGCCCTCATACTGTTTAGTTAGCTATGTTAGTTACTCTGAGCTGTTAGTATCTAACGTTACCTATACCAGCTACTCTCTTTCATCTGGACATCAAACACAAAGTTGATTAAAGGTGTCTCTGTGAAACTTTCAGTTTAAGATGATCTGCTTCAACCAGCACACAGTGATCCACTCACACAGCATGGCTGCTACTTACAGTCACTGTTGGAGGTTGTGGTGTTAATAAAGGTGGAGCTGCTCGTCTCTTCAGTCTCCTCAGTGTTGAACGCTGAGATGAAGCTGTGGTTCAGGATCCTGTTAAAGATGTGGGAGCAGCTTGTTTTGAGAATTTCCCGTTCCACCTTAAACGGTGCTGCACTTACATTCTGGCGTCTGTACAAGCTGCAGCATTTAAGGTGAAACTAAGCATTAGATTAAGAATCTGGCGAATAGGAACTTCAGACTGGTTTAAAGAAGAACGTCAGTCATGTAGCTCTGACAGTTGGGTTCATTGGGAAGGATTGAAAAGTGCTGACATTCCCTTCACAGTCTGGAACGCTGGGTTTCTCCACATAGTCCACCAGTTTGGTTGCTGGTGTGGTTGTATGTAAATGTTGGGGATGTAAATATTAAGAAGTCTGTTATATAACAGTGTAGGATTTTGAGCTCAGCCTGTAAAAAGCAGGGTTTGTATTTGAAGAACAGTGTTTCATGGTATGTACAGTTCTATGTACTGAACTCTCCTTACAACACTATGACAACAGCTTCACTACCCATAAGAAAAACCTGTAATCTTAGTTTTTTGTCAGTTTTCATTTTTCTATATCATATGAACACACCAACTGCCCTTTATGTCCCGTTCCAAGATGAATGGACCAATAGAAATGCTCCTAAATCACTTGGAATAAAACCTCTTTGCATTGACTTACATTGAAAGTAAAGACAGTTTTTGGCCTCTCCTGTAAAGTTACTCTTTAGAAGATACTTCTTTTTTCTTTGTACAGTCTTTGTACAGTGACAGTATACATAAGGTTCTGTGGCACCTTCAATAGTTTAGTATGTATTAATTTAGGCCTATTATGCTTCCATCCCTTGTTGATGACATTAGCTTTATAGCTTCAGCTCAAAACCTAAAGAAAATGGAGAAAGTCCATAGGACGTTTTCACACCAGTACTATTAGTCCGGTTGAAAACAGTAATTGCACTCGGGTGCGGACCAAAACAACCACACCGAGACCCTCGAGACAAGGCGATCTCGGTCTGGTTCCAAACGAACTCTGGAGAGGTTCGTTTGTGGTGAGAACAAGATCCAACCTCAATCCGAACCAAGTATTAGGTGTCCTCAAGTTTAATCTAAACAGCAGATGGCGTAAACAGAGAACTGGAGATCTGGAGCAGCTAACAGGGCGAGGACAATGAAGCGAGGTCTCTCTTGGACTAGCAGTGAGGGACGTTGCCTACTTGATGTTTGGAGTGAGCTGGGTGGTCTGCAGGTGGACTGTAGTTTGGTATATTATCAGATTATTAGTACAGCTATGAACAGATGCTGTCTCTGCCGCTGCTCCGTGATACGCTCTACAAGAACTTTGCAGTAGTTTGGGAAAACCGGATCTTCTCCCTGTGTTTACTTTCTTGCTCGTAGGCCAGATAGCTCTGACCAATCAGAGGAGACAACATGCTCACGTGGTATGTTGGATTGCATTTTGGTGCGTTTCGGTTTTTGTGCCTGTGTGAAAACAAACGTAACCGAGGAGGAAACGCTCCAAGTAAACAAACTCATTAACACCCTTAGGCACCGTTGATATATGGGCACAGCTGTGACCATAACTATCGCCTTAATGATTCCACATATACTACCTTATGGTGGTCTTTAGTATTGATGATACTGTTTAGCCTGAGAGGAGGTGCAGTAGAGTAGAACAGCAGGTCTTCACCCAGCAAGAAGATAAAAAAGACCTCTGTTGGCTCCTTACTGTCTGGAAGTCAGTCTGTTTATATTAGCAGTGGATTCGCTAATAGATAGTAATACTGGGTCAGCACGTACAGGTGGAGATTTAATGGAGCTGCTTATTAGGTTCTCACAGCTAGATTACACTTTGTTATTGTTATATGAGCTTAATAAATTGCCCGTGACCCCTTAAACGGATGTCGTCTCGTCAGACCACCGTAGCTAATCCAGCTTTTTAGATGTCATGTTTGCCACAGCTGACCAAAGAGAAGTTCCCATTCCTGATAGAGCTCCTCTCATTTCCAGGGATCCCAGTGCTGCTAGAAGGAGAAGCTCTATTACTGGTTTTATCTACTGTGAGCTGGTGATCCTCATCTCTGGATCACTGCTGGTGAGGTCACGCCTAATCTTTGTTTGTGTGTGTTGTTACAGAGGATGAGGTTCTGTATCAGAACTACCAGGAGAAGGCTCTGCACAATGACTCGGATGAGGACGCCGAGGCCAGAGAGGCCAAGCCGGACGATAGCATTGTGGTCCAGAACCGACTCATCCGAACCTCCTGGAGTCAGCTCAGTGTGGTGAGACAAAGAAGCTGCTTTAAACCATCCAGTTGTTAACCTTAAGATGCGACGATGGTTGGTTGGTTGGTTGTCTGTGGCTCAGTTGAGCTTTAAAGGGTTAAGGCTTAGGTTACAAATTAGTTTTAGTTTTTATGTTTCATAGTAAATGCTGAATAATTCATAGTGGTCCATGAAACAATGCATAGTAGTTACTGAGTAATTCATACTGGTTGCCATATAATACATAGTAGTTCCTGAATAATTCAAACTGGTTACCAAATAATTTATTGTAGTTATTAAGCGAGCCATACTGGTTACTGAATGTCATAGTAATTATGGAATAATTCATACTGGTTATTAAATGACTTGTTGTAGATACTGAACAGTTGATAGTGATTACTAAATAATTCCTAGTAGTTATTTATGCATAGTTCATAGTAGTTACTGAGTAATTCATACTGGTTGCCATATAATACATAGTAGTTCCTGAATAATTCAAACTGGTTACTAAATAATTTATTGTAGTTATTAAATGATCCATACTGGTTACTGTAAACGTCATAGTAATTACGGAATAATTCATACTGGTTATCAAATGACTTGTAGTAGATACTGAACAGTTGATAGCGATTACTGATTAATTCCTAGTCGTTATTTATGCATAGTTCATAGTAGTTACTGAGTAATTCATACTGGTTGCCATATAATACATAGTAGTTCCTGAATAATTCAAACTGGTTACTAAATCATTTATTGTAGTTATTAAATGATCCATACTGGTTACTGCATATGTCATAGTAATTACGGAATAATTCCTACTGGTTATTAAATTATGTGTTGTAGATGCTGAACAGTTGATAGTGTTTACTGAGTAATTTCTAGTAGGTATTTATGCATAGTTCATAGTAATTCATACTGGTTACTAAAAATTTTATTGTAGTTAGTAAATGATCCATACTGGTTACTGAATATGTCATAGCAGTTATGGAATAATTCATAGTGGCTATTAAATTATTTGTTGTAGATACTGAACAGTTGGTATTGATTACTGAATAATTTATAGTAGTTATTTATGCATAGTTACTGAGTAATTCATACTGGCTAGCGAATAATACATAGTAGTTGCTGAATAATATATACTGGTTGCTGAATAGATCATAGTAGTTACTGAGTCTTTATACTAGTTATTAAATAATTCATAAAAGATACTGAATAGCACATAGTAGTTACTGGATAATTCATAATAGTTACTGAATAATTCATAGCAGGTACTGGTTGTTGTGTGGTTGTTAATATTTCATACTGGATATTGAACAGTTTCTAGTAGTTTCTGAATAATTAATAGCAGTTGTGAAATATTTCATTGTAGTTACTGAATAATTAATAGTGGATATTGTTACTTTGACATAAAACAATATATTATAATAAAATAATAAAATAATTTATTATTATGAATAATAATAAGCTTTAATAACAGAGTAACAAAGTATTAATAGCGCAGTTTGAGGCGTAAACATCACAGAATCCTGCCATGCTTCCCCCACAGCATGCTAAATAAAAATACAAAGGCATTTTTAGTTTTGTTTCCGCAGCACACACACACACACACACACACGTAGTGTAATGTTTTTACATTACAGCACACCTACCCGCATGCAAGCTGAGGAATGCTGAGGCTGTGAGGAATGCGGTCCTGTCCGGTCACACAACCGTAACCGCCCTGCGAGAGAGGGAGCGAGATTAAATCCAATTTATTGTACAAACAGTGTTTCACCCTACCCAGATCAGCTCCGCGGCTAAGCCCCCGCAGCGCCCGGCCAAGACCCTTATACCAGAGCCGTGTGGCGGCTAAGAGGCTGCAGTGATCCGTGTTAGTGTAGCACAGTGTGTCCAAACACAGCTTATTAACTGAAGTTTCTTTGAAGCCAGTTAACTCTGTGTGTGTGTGTGTGTGTGTGTGTGTGTGTGTGATAGAGAGAGAGAGAGAGAGAGAGAGAGAGAGAGAGAGAGAGAGAGAGAGAGAGAGAGAGATAAGCACATCCTCTGGGAAATGTCAGGAACAGTGCCAGCTCCTTTGGCGAACTCCCGAAGTTTTCTCCTCGTGGAAAAGAATGGGGGGAATGTGGGACTGTGCTGCGCCGACTCCTGTTTATGGAATTATGTAATCGAGTTTGGGCCGGGAATGGACGGGAATGGCGGGAGACTTTAATGCTATTTTCCA
>CM038711.1:6905781-6908281 GCA_021613375.1 Megaleporinus macrocephalus
GTTGGCCTATTAGTGAGCCCTGGTCTAGGCCATAGGAAGAGCACAGAGTTCTCCTGGCCTGAGTTTTCCATCATGTCCCCAGATTTTATTACACCAATCTGGTTTCAGCTGAGTGATGTCACGAACACGGGATTTCCCTCCTTTCCTCTGGAACAGAGCACCGTTTCCCAGAAAGCCTTGGATCGCACCCTCGGCCTCGCACCTGAGTTTTAGTTTCGGTTTCTCCTCGCTGCAGTGTCTGGTTTCTCGTGACAAGGGAGGAGAGAGATCTTGCGATGGGGGATATATGTTCCCCGAAGGCTTGAGCTGATCTGGGAACTGACCTTACGGAGCTCACAGCAGGTTGAAGTTCAGTTTCTGGGAAGGTGTTTCCAGTAGACACGCCGCTCCCAGCTCCCTGCTGCTGTTTCAGTCCTGCTTGTTTGCTGAAGCCTCCTGAGGTGTGATCGTAAAGTCACTTCTGTTTCTGTGGATCTGAAATGATCTGAGGCAGGTGGCCTGAGCACAAATCAGATAATCAGTTGGGTATATTTAGCTTTGAAGCTTCATCAAAGTGTCTTCCTAGGTATGAAGAACAGGTTGGACCTAAATACTGATTATGAAACTATTGTTGAAAGAACTGGTTGGAACTGTTTTGGCCTCAAAAGAGCCTTAAACATCTGCAGCAAGAGGATCTAATGCCTGGCCTGATTCCAAACTCGGTGCTGTTGTCAGTTGTTACTATAATACAATTTATTATAAATAATATGTAACATAAATATAATATAAAGTAATATGATACTGTGTGTGATGTATGTGAGTGTGGTGTTATGACTCAAGCTCAGTATGTGCAGTATGTATAATAATGTATGTGAGTGTGATGAGTATAGTGCCATGTATTAAGTCCAGTATGTACAGTAATGTATGTGAGTGTGATGAGTATAGTGTTATGACTCAAGTCCAGTATGTGCAGTATGTACAGTAATGTATGTGAGTGTGATGAGTATAGTGTTATGACTCAGGTCCAGTATGTACAGTAATGTATGTGAGTGTGATGAGTATAGTGTTATGACTCAAGTCCAGTATGTGCAGTATGTACAGTAATGTATGTGAGTGTGATGAGTATAGTGTTATGACTCCGGTCCAGTATGTACAGCAATGTTAGTGAGTGTGATGAGTAGTGCTATGACTCAAGTCCAGTATGTACAGTATGTACAGTAATGTATGTGAGTGTGATGAGTATAGTGTTATGACTCAAGTCTAGTATGTGCAGTATGTACAGTAAGGTATATGAGTGTAATGAGTGTAGTGTTATGACTCAAGTCCAGTATGTACAGTAATGTATGTGAGTGTGATGAGTATAGTGTTATGACTCAGGTCCAATATGTACAGTAATGTATGTGAGTGTAATGAGTATGGTGTTATGACTCAGGTCCAATATGTACAGTAAGGTATATGAGTGTAATGAGTGTAGTGTTATGACTCAAGTCCAGTATGTACAGTAATGTATGTGAGTGTGATGAGTATGGTGTTATGACTCAAGTCCAGTATGTACAGTAACGTATATGAGTGTGATGAGTATAGTGTTATGACTCAAGTCCAGTATGTGCAGTATGTACAGTAATGTATGTGAGTGTGAAAAGTGTAGTGTTATGACTCAAGTCCAGTATGTACAGTAAGGTATATGAGTGTAATGAGTGTAGTGTTATGACTCAAGTCCAGTATGTACAGTAATGTATGTGAGTGTGAAAAGTGTAGTGTTATGACTCAAGTCCAGTATGTAAAGTAAGGTATATGAGTGTAATGAGTGTAGTGTTATGACTCAAGTCCAGTATGTAAAGTAAGGTATATGAGTGTAATGAGTATAGTGTTACGACTCAAGTCCAGTATGTAAAGTAAGGTATATGAGTGTAATGAGTATAGTGTTACGACTCAAGTCCAGTATGTAAAGTAAGGTATATGAGTGTAATGAGTGTAGTGTTACGACTCAAGTCCAGTATGTACAGTAATGTATGTGAGTGTAATGAGTGTAGTGTTATGACTCAAGTCCAGTATGTAAAGTAAGGTATATGAGTGTAATGAGTATAGTGTTACGACTCAAGTCCAGTATGTAAAGTAAGGTATATGAGTGTAATGAGTATAGTGTTACGACTCAAGTCCAGTATGTAAAGTAAGGTATATGAGTGTAATGAGTGTAGTGTTACGACTCAAGTCCAGTATGTAAAGTAAGGTATATGAGTGTAATGAGTGTAGTGTTACGACTCAAGTCCAGTATGTAAAGTAAGGTATATGAGTGTAATGAGTATAGTGTTACGACTCAAGTCCAGTATGTAAAGTAAGGTATATGAGTGTAATGAGTATAGTGTTACGACTCAAGTCCAGTATGTAAAGTAAGGTATATGAGTGTAATGAGTGTAGTGTTACGACTCAAGTCCAGTATGTACAGTAATGTATGTGAGTGTAATGAGTGTAGTGTTATGACTCAAGTCCAGTATGTAAAGTAAGGTATATGAGTGTAATG
>CM038711.1:6913281-6923281 GCA_021613375.1 Megaleporinus macrocephalus
TTTTCTGTCTCTCTCTCTCTCTCTCTTGCTCTCTCTTTCCCATTACCATTCTTTACCTCTCTCTCCCTCCCTTTTTCAGTCCCCCCCAGTCTAAGCCCCCTCTCTTTGCCATGGTGACTCAGACAGCTGTATTTTGTTGGGAGCTCTTATAAGACGGGGCTGATACGTGAGAGGGGTGACTGTGGTGCGCTCGTCTCTCCGGGGTCCGCTTTGTGAGAGCGGTCTGTTTCGGGGGGCCGAGTGAATAAAAGCTATGGGAAACGAGAGTGGAGCCATAAATCGTACTTACTTACTGTAAACACTCCGCTAACAAACAAACTTCCAGATCTCCCGAGCAGGAGGAACACAGTGTCCTAGTGACTCCTGTGACTTCAGCAGAGGAACCGTCTCACTCAGGATTGCATCAGAGCCGCTAGCGCTCCTGTCAGGCTTCAGCCCTGCTTCCAGTTCCTCCTGCGTTCCTCAGAAGCTCGAATATTTTTGGTATGTTATTGAGGCCTCAGTAAATCAGCCGAACTCTCCCACTGATGTTCTGCTCTGTGTCAGCTAAGTGAACTTCTGTGGAAGGGGCGGGGTCGGACCTCGCCGTCTGTATGAGACTGATGTTGCGTGACTGATTGGACTGGAATGAAAGTTGGAGGGAAATCCATGTAACCGGTAGACCAACCCACTAATGTCGTCGACCACTTGTTGTCCACAAAAACAGACCAATCAGGCTTCAGAGTGGCTGCTGTTACTGTTTTAACACGGCAGTGGACGTAGCAGTATGTCACATGGTCTGTGTTGTGTATTTGAGATCACTTGAAGGGGAAGTCCACCAATATTTTGAGGTTTCTTACAACATACATCCATTTTCGGGGTCACAGGGGGGCTGAAGCCAATCCCAGTGTCATAGGGCGAAGGCGGGGTACACCATGGACAGGTCGCCAGTCCATCGCATGCCCAACACACACTCACTCTCAACTACAGGCAGTTTAGAGTGAGGATCAATCTAACATGCATGTGTTTGGACTGTGGGAGGAAACCAGCACAGAGAGAACATACACACTCCACACAGAACCACCCGGACCGGGAATCCAACCCAGATCATCTTACTGTGAGGACACAATGCTGACCACTACACCACCATACTAACCACTACACCACCATACTAACCACTACACCACCATACTGACCACTACACCACCATACTAACCACTACACCACCATACTGACCACTACACCACCATACTAACCACTACACCACCATACTAACCACTACACCACCGTACTAACCACTACACCACCATACTAACCACTACACCACCATACTAACCACTACACCACCATACTAACCACTACACCACCATACTAACCACTACACCACCGTACTAACACTACACCACCATACTAACCTACACCACCATACTAACCACTACACCACCGTACTAACCACTACACCACCGTACTAACCACTACACCACCGTACTAACCACTACACCACCATACTGACCACTACACCACCGTACTGACCACTACACCACCGTACTGACCACTACACCACCGTACTAACCACTACACCACCGTACTAACCACTACACCACCGTACTAACCACTACACCACCGTACTGACCACTACACCACCATACTAACCACTACACCACCATACTAACCACTACACCACCTTACTAACCACTACACCACCTTACTAACCACTACACCACCGTACTAACCACTACACCACCTTACTAACCACTACACCACCGTACTAACCACTACACCACCATACTAACCACTACACCACCGTACTGACCACTACACCACCATACTAACCACTACACCACCATACTAACCACTACACCACCATACTAACCACTACACCACCGTACTAACCACTACACCACCGTACTAACCACTACACCACCGTACTAACACTACACCACCGTACTAACCACTACACCACCATACTAACACTACACCACCACACTAACCACTACATCACCGTACTAACCACTACACCACCATACTAACCACTACACCACCATACTAACCACTACACCACCATACTGACCACTACACCACCATGTTTCATATGAGCTTGTTAAAAATGGTAATAAACCAGTTTAGACCATGTTTCATGACTTGCTTGCGCTAATAACTTCATATAGCCCCGCCCTCGATCGGTATCTGCTATCGGCTGATCATGCTGAAAGGTGATCGGCGATTAAAATCAGCATCAAAAACGCTGATCGGTCCATCTCTAATAATAATAATAATAATAATAATAATAATAATAATAATAATAATAATAATAATAATAATAATAATAATAATAATAATAATAATAATAATAATAATAATAATAATAATAATAATAATAATAATAATAATAATAATAATAATATAGTTTTGGAACATTTGATGCCAAACCACTCTGAATGACTTGCTTTACTTTGTGTAGTCATTTAGCTGGAGAAATCCATGGAGTTCCCCTTTAACACCTACACAGAGTTAGAGACGGAGGTGTGATGATGTAGGAAATCTAACTAATGTCTATAAGCTTCTAATAATTATTAGTTCCATTGACCTCGCAGCTCTGAAGCGACGTTTGGAACCCTGTGAACTCGTGACTGTCTCTTTGTTTACAGGCCAGTATTTGTTATATGGTATACAGTCTGTAGTCCAAGGTGTTCGTTTGTGAATCTAACTTCTGGGCTTTGTGTCTCTCAGGCCATATTTGAGGTGATCTCGTCAGAGCACAGTTACCTGCACAGCCTCAAGATCCTCATTGGCCTGTTCAAGAACTCCTCTGAGCTCAGCGATACCATGACCAAGACGGACCACCACCACCTCTTCTCCAACATCGTGGACGTCTGCGAGGCCAGCAAAAAGTAAGAGCTCTTCTTCGCCTCCGTGGCTCCTCCGGGGAAGGAGAGCAGAGGCCAGGATGATGAAAGATAAATGCCCTCCGTGCCTCCTCCAGTGGTTTAGTGGTTGTTTTGCTGTCAGGATGGGTTCACATCTCATTGACTGTTTCAAGTCTACACTTCTGCTCAAAAGTTTAGGATCACGTTAGAATTTCATTTCATGCAATTTTCTTGCAATTCACAAACAATATTGTTCATTTCACAATTAATGTAAGTGTATCAGATGATTTTTAAAGAATAGAAATGTTTGTATAAAGTCTATTTTTGTATAGAGGCTTATTTTACATATAGTCTATTATCAGTAATTCTCAGTCCTCTGTCTAAATCTCCTGGTACGACCACCAATCCAAGTTAAGGATGTTATTGGACTAATTGGTTGTTAGGACACTCTTGATCAATTGTGATGCACAGCTGAAAAACATTCTACTAATAAGTGAGTATAAAAGGGAACAACATTCTAGGTTAGTTTAGTATCTGAAGATCAGCAGTTGATGACTTGCTGACCGACTCACAATGACCAGAAAGAAACAACTTTCTTTAGAGACCCGTCAGTCCATTGTTGTGTTAAGGAAGAAGATACTCCATTAAAACAAGAACATTTCACTGTGATCCCAAACTTTTGAGCGGTAGTGTAGGTTGGGAATCAGAATCAGAGGAGCGGTGCTCTGCGCTCGGGGTCTTGTTTATTATGTTGTAGTGAGTTGTCCTGTCAGAGTTCGGCGTTTTGAGTTGCACGTCAGCTGCTGGCTGGTGTTGAAGCCAAACTCTGAAGCTTCCTATGTGCTTCGTGCTGTGATTGTTGGTAGCATCTGAATCTACTTTATTGGCTTTTTTAGTTTAATTTTAAAGCTCAAAGGGAGCTTTTTGTTATGCTTTCCTGGTTTTTCCTCTTTCTTTTAGTGGCTTGTAGCTTTTTGTGCTTATCAACATTCTGCAAAGTTGCTAAGTTCAAAGTTAGTCTCTCACAGGAACCACTTTTCTAGCTGTCGGAAACACCAACATCAGCCACTACTGCTCTGGTGGTGGGCCTGTCAGAATAGAGAGGCTGATCTGACCAATCAAAGCACAGGTGATGTCATCTCGTAACACACTCCTTATTGCCTGCCTACTGGCAAGCTTGGCATGTCCTCACACAGCACACAGCCACAACTGCTCTGGTGGTGGGCCTGTCAGAATAGAGAGGGTGATCTGACCAATCAAATGACAGGTGATGTCATCTCGTAACACTTTCCTTATTGCCCGCCTACGGGCAAGCTTGGCATATCTTCCCACAGCCACAACTGCTTTAGTATTGGACCTGTCAGAATAGAGAGAAAGCTGACCAATTAGAGCACAGGTGCTGTCATCTCGTAACACACTCTTTATTGCCCACTTACTAACAAACTTGGCATGTCCTCACACAGCCACTACTGCTCTGGTGGTGGACCAGTCAGAATAGAGAGGGCGAGCTGGCGAATCAGAGCACAGGTGATGTCATCTCGTAACACACTCCTTATTGCCCGCCTACTGGCAAGCTTGGCATGTCCTCACACAGCACACAGCCACAACTGCTCTGGTGGTGGGCCTGTCAGAATAGAGAGGGTGATCTGACCAATCAGAGCACAGGTGATGTCATCTTGTAACACAATCCTGATTGCCTGCATACCGGCAAGCTTGGCTTATCCTCACACAGCCACTACTGCTGGTCCGAGAACTGCTTTGGTTACGGACCTGTCAGAATAGGGAGGGTGAGCTGACCAATCAGAGCACAGGTGATGTCATCTTGTAACACACTCCTTGTTGCCCGCCTATCAGCAAGCTTGGCGTATCCTCTCACAATACAGCCACTACTGCTGGTCCGAGAACTGCTCTGGTGGTGAACCTGTCAGAAAAGAGAGGCTGAACTGACCAATCAACCAATCAGAGCCGAGGTGATGTCATCTTGTAACACACTCCTTATTGCCCGCCTACCGGCAAGCTTGACTTATCCTTCAACAGCACATAGCCCCTATTGCTAGTCCGAGAACTGCTCTGATGGCGAACCTGTCAGAATAGAGAGAGTGAGCTGACCAATCAGAGCACACTGGACTCATTAGTAGGCGGGGCTTGCAGATGCAGATGTACAATATGAGGAAAGTATTGCGTTTTGGGGAAATTAGAGCTTGTAATCGTTCTAGAAGATTCCACAAATACAAATATGAGCACTGATAGGTTCTCGTTAACTCAGAAGATGATGAGCGGTGTGTACCCAGTTGTCTGAAAGTGTGCAGTGTGTCTGGTTTCATGGTGGTGGTGGAAGTGTGTAGCTGGAGGGTGATACGCCGAGTTTCATATCGTTCTCCGGGACAAAAGAAGCTTTGCTGACGTGAAGCCGAGGATGGAATGTCACGCGGCGGCACGATCAGATGGACGCGGACTTCCGTGTGTAAAGCTTCGGCGCTGGCACGGCTTCATTCTTTCACGTCCCTGGTGTGATAAGAGCTGAGAGTCCGTTCTCCTGGATGCTGCAGAGCTGTGGTGGAAATTTCGGACCTCACACTCCTTCAACTCGATCAGTCATTTAATCACCATGATTTAATCACCATGATTACATTAGATGTTCATGTTACTTTGTATTGCGTGTGTGATTATTTACATCAGTTCATCTGTTATATCGATATCGACTGATATGAAAAAAAATGATCCTGATTTTTTTCCCATATCGCCCAGGCCTGGCTCAGAGATGCTGCAGCCTCACACTGGGTTTGATATTTTTATATTAATTAGTTAATATTATTATATTAACACGACACAGACCGAGCACCAGCGAGTGTTAATTCCACTGCCACACATTAACCTGAACACCGCTGTGCTTGCACAGACACGTTCAGGTGCCAGCAGGGAGGGGAGTGAGCAAAGGCTGGAGCGTCCCTGGCCAGGCACACGACCGGCAGGCCCACAGCGAGGTGCAGGAACCTCGTCTACTGACAAACCTGACCTGTGGCTTCGTTCTTCTGGCTGGCTGAGGAATCCTGCCCTCGGGTATTATTGTAATGGATCGCGCCCGAGTGTCACTGGGCGTTGGGAGGAGGTGTCCGCTGATGTCAGACCAGTGTTACTAGGCCAGTCATTGTTATTACATAATGGTCTGACTGGAATCATTTCAGAGGAACTGGAAACACAGTAAGGAGTGCTTTACAGTGCAGCTCTAGAGTTCAGTAAGGTCCACCTAGTGGAGATCTCCTGAGGCCAAGGTCTGGACCATCATCATCTCTAACGTGTGTTCTGATTCAGTGGTGTATCCTGTTTACTGAAGTAGTCTAGTATCAGCATCTTATACCATCAGCTACTGAAACACCAACACGTCCCACATACCGTTCAGTATATTTCAGTATATTTACTGTTTAAATACTGAACTGAATAAATCATCACTTTAAGTAAAAACAAGGGCTACATTTAAAATACTTATTTCTAATAAAAAGTAAATAAAAAGTTTAGTCTTGTTAACTGAGTTTCACATCTTAACAGTTCATCTCTCTTGTATTCCGTGCGAAAGTCCTGGAAGCCTGGATTCCTGCACAGTTTGGTGATTTTCCTACTCAAGCCCACCTGATTCAACTCCACAGCCAATCAGAATAGAATAGAATAGAATAGAATCTAGAACTGTTGCCGCTCGTGTTTGCACGTGGCGGAATTTAACCTCCGCGTTTAACACATATACACACACTAGTGACACCTGCCCCAGGTGTTTGTTAGCAGGTCTGATTGGTAAGCTGGCTTATCACCTAAATATATATCTATTTTTATCTATATCTTTATGTATGTGTGGCCCTCAGTTCAGCTTTAAATCCCATAAATATTCAGACTTATTACAAGCTATGGCTCACAGTTCTCACAGGTGAGCCATACATGGAACCTAGCTGAGCTGTGTTATACGAGAAATGGAAGCCTGGAAGCTCTGGATGGTTTCAGTCATGCCTCGTTATCATTGCGTTTAGGGGTAAAACGATTATGTAGCTGAGTTTATTAATCTGTGATTGACAGCAAAAGCTTAAATTAGCATTAGATTAGATAAGTATGGAGAATTGTTGATACTGGATGATATGGAAACTGTCTCTGTTCACTGTCCAGCCCTAAGATCTACAAACATTAGGACTAATCAGGACTGTTTGGTGATGTGACTCATCTACTATTGCCATCATATCTTCGTCAGTGTAATGTTGATTTTGCATTTGAGGCCTTGACTTTAGACCGAGCCTACTTTTGTGTGTACCCACCAAGTTAGCTTCAGTGTATTTAATAAAATATTTTCTGGGTGAAGCAGTGAGTTTGCTCTACTGGTCAAACCCCAAATGCTGCCCCTTCAGATGAGCTCACACTAACACATGAGCTGACTGGTGCAGTGGGAGACTCACAGCCTTCTACACAAGGTCTTCTATCCTCAGTGGAGTTTGGGCCCTGGTAGTCTGTGATGGAAGAAATTAATCTCTTAGATTTCTAGCTAATGGAAGAAGCGCTGGCGTGTGCTGACCTGAGATCAGCGTGGCTGACTAACAGACCCCAGATCACTGATTATGGGGATTATGTAACTATTGTGTGTTGCTAATGTGGGCTCTGCAGCAGATCATGACCTCACAGGTGGAATAAGCTTGTGCAACCACTCACTTTCATTCAGTATGCAGGTGTGTTTATGTGAGAACACTTGCTTGTGTGTGTGTGTGTGTTCTTGTAGAGGTATAGTTGTGAGGTCCACATGTCCTCACTAGTCTAGTAAAGTCTGATTTTTTTTGGTAAAGGGAGGACATTTAGCTGGTCCTCACTTTAGGACATGTCATTTTCTTCAAAAATCTAGTTTTAAAAAAATAAAACTTAGTCTTTGGGATACTAAGGTTAAGTTTAGGTTGAGGTTTAGGTGTTGGTGTAGTGCTATTTAGTTATAGGACAGCAAAGATCAATAGAAACCTATGGATAACCTCACTAATATAGTAAGACAAACGTGTGTGTGTGTGTGTAAATGCATGCATGCGTCCTAAATCCATTCTTAACTTGAGTTAGGTGTATGGGGACTGGACCGATGCCTGAATCTCCCGCAGGCGTTTGTTGTAATGCTAGCTGCTGCTCATCACGTTGCAGGCCCCGTAGGTCCATCTGTTGGATTACTGTTGTGTGTGTGGGTGTTTGTGTGTGTGGGTGTTTGAGCACTGTTTACTCTGATTGTGCTGAGCCAACCCCGCACCACACACACTCCCCCAAAAGCTGCTCTTCTGTTTGAGTGAGCGTGTATATGTGTATAGGGCTGTGTCCAGTGTGTCCTGTCCACTCCAGGCCTTTAATGCTAGACTTCAGTGTAGTCCCATAGTCCTTTACTGATATAAACATCAGAAATTTGAATTTTAATACTGTATCAGTAGGGTGGAGCTGCCCAGAATTCTATTTTTTTATTATTATTATTTTTCGGTTGCTTACCTTACATCAGGGGTGCCCACACTTTTTTGTGTAGCTAAGGGCCAGTCTCTCTTTATTTATGAAGTATTGTTCATAAATTATGTATACACCGTATTCAAAACACACCGGTACAGAATAATGAATAATTATTTATCAAATTAATTGAATTCAATTGTAATTGCAGCAGCAGGGGTTCAACAGTGTGGTGCTCTGTCAGCTCTGCAAAGTGGAGATGATCACAACAGTACAACTGCTATACACGAGACCTTGAAGCTCAAACATCCTGTAGAGCTTCATCAACACAGCAGCAGGACAGCACCTGTTCACCTGTTTATCTTATCTTATAGATTATTTATAGATTATTAACACGTGTATCATGTTTCTTTCAGTAGTGTCTCTTGAAAAGTCTCATTGCTAACCGTTTCTTAATCGTCCAGTGTAGAACCTAAGACTGTTCTAGATACCGCGGGAGCTTTAAAACACATGTAGCTGCTTCTCAAACGACTCTCTGTCAAAATATGTAGTCCACAAACTGTCAGAGTTCTTGTGTGTGAGGCGCGTAGGCTACGTGTCATTTGTGACTCTAAAAGTCGAGTCAGAGTGTAGACTCTTAGTCTTTAACCATTTATAGATCACATGTGTTTAAGATACTCTTTAATACATTAAGTCTAGAATGGCCATGCGTTTTCCTCGTGCTTCAGAGCCCATATATATATATATATATATATATATATATATATATATATATATATATATATATATATATATATATATATATATATATATATATATATATATATATTCCTTACTCACTCACATTAGAGTAATCTAAAAATTAGTTGTTAGATTAATTGGCTAATAAAAAAAAAGAATCGTTAGATTAATCGATTAAGAAATTAATCGTTAGGTGCAGCCGTACCTTGAAGCCTATTACAGCATAAGTGTTTTTGATGTAGACACCAAACCCTCAACTGCTGCCTGTGTATTGGGCTACCCAGCTGCTCACTGCCCCCTAGTGTGTACATATAGTAGTATGTGCATGTGGGGGTTTCACTGCACAAATATATATATATATATAAATATATATATATATATATATATATATATATATATATATATATATATATATATATATATATATATATATATATATATATATATATACACTACCGCTCAAAAGTTTGGGATCACAGTGAAATGTTCTTGTTTTAATGGAGTATCTTCTTCCTTAACACAACAATGAACTGACGGGTCTCTAAAAGTTGTTTCTTTCTGGTCATTGTGAGTCGGTCAGCAAGTCATCAACTGCTGATGCTTCAGATACTAAACTAACCTAGAATGTTGTTCCCTTTTATACTCACTTATTAGTAGAATGTTTTTCAGCTGTGCATCACAATTGAGCAAGAGTGTCCAAACAACCAATTAGTCCAATAACATCCTTAACTTGGATTGGTGGTCGTACCAGGAGATTTAGACAGAGGACTGAGAATTACTGATAATAGACTATATGTAAAATAAGCCTCTATACAAAAATAGACTTTAATACAAACATTTATTCTTTAAAAATCATCTGATACACTTACATTAATCGTGAAATGAACAATATTGTTTGTGAATTGCAGGAAAATTGTATGAAAGGAAATTTTAAAGTGATCCTAAACTTTTGAGCGGTAGTATATGTATATAAATAT
>CM038711.1:6933281-6968281 GCA_021613375.1 Megaleporinus macrocephalus
CATCACCAACACTGTTCCTTCATCCCTTCATTCCTTTATCATCACCAACACTGTTCCTTCATCCCTTCATTCCTTTATCATCACCAACACTGTTCCTTCATCTCTTCATTCCTTTATCATCACCAACACTGTTCCTTCATCCCTTCATTCCTTTATCATCACCAACACTGTTCCTTCATCCCTTCATTCCTTTATCATCACCAACACTGTTCCTTCATCAGAGTTTCTGTTTGTATAGAAACCTCGGCTGGTTATTTATTCCGTCCTGTCACGCGGCGGTTCCAGTTGGAGGTGGAGAGGCTGTGTGTGCCGCTGCACCTGCGTTAGCTGGATGAATGTTAAGTCGGGTGCTGGCTCTGTTTAATGATGTATGCGGGCCGTATTTCTCTGGCTTGTGGGGGGAATGATGAAATGTTGGGGGGGGCTTCGCTTCTCCGCTCCTCCGAACCCGGCCGCTCACACAGAAACTACTTGTTTACTCCTAATAGCTTTCAGTTGCTTTGTTTGGCTGCGTGTCGGTGTCGGGGCAGCAGCCAGACAGACCCGTCCAGCCAGATGCCTCCGCTCGCCTTCAGATCAGAGTTGTGTAAGTTAATGGTTTTGTTAAAGAATCAGATATGATGTTATATATGAGTGTTATGAGCAGCGTGAGTGTCTACACATCAATAAGCCCTGTATAATTATAATTTATTATTATTACTCAGCTGTGTGTGTGTGTGTGTGTGTGTGTGTGTGTGTGTGACTGGTCTGCAGTGTGTGGGTGGTGGAGACTCTGTAACTGTGTTGGACGGCGGTGCTGTTATTGTTTTGTTTCAGCGGAATTCAGAACCAAGAACCCAACACTACTGCTCTCTCCCCCTCTCTCTCCTTCACTCTCTCTCTCTCTCCTTCACTCTCTCTCCTTCACTCTCTCTCTCTCTCCTTCACTCTCTCTCCTTCACTCTCTCTCTCTCTCCTTCACTCTCTCTCCTTCACTCTCTCTCTCTCTCCTTCACTCTCTCTCCTTCACTCTCTCTCTCTCTCCTTCACTCTCTCTCTCTCTCCTTCACTCTCTCTCCTTCACTCTCTCTCTCTCTCTCTCCTTCACTCTCTCTCCTTCACTCTCTCTCTCTCTCCTTCACTCTCTCTCTCTCTCCTTCACTCTCTCTCCTTCACTCTCTCTCTCTCTCCTTCACTCTCTCCTTCACTCTCTCTCTCTCTCCTTCACTCTCTCTCCTTCACTCTCTCTCTCTCTCCTTCACTCTCTCTCCCCCTCTCTCCTTCTCTCTCTCTCTCTCTCCTTCACTCTCTCTCTCTCTCCTTCACTCTCTCTCTCTCTCCTTCACTCTCTCTCCTTCACTCTCTCTCTCTCTCCTTCACTCTCTCTCCTTCACTCTCTCTCTCTCTCCTTCATTCTCTCTCCTTCACTCTCTCTCTCTCTCCTTCACTCTCTCTCCCCCTCTCTCCTTCACTCTCTCTCCTTCTCTCTCTCTCCCCCTCTCTCTCTCTCTCCTTCACTCTCTCCTTCACCCCCCCCCTCTCTCTCTCTCTCTCTCTCCTTCACTCTCTCTCCTTGTCTCTCTCCTTCTCTCTCTCTCCTTCTCTCTCTCTCCTTCTCTCTCTCTCCTTCTCTCTCTCCTTCTCTCTCTCTCCTTCTCTCTCTCCTTCACTCTCTCTCCTTCTCTCTCTCTCTCTCTCTCTCTCTCCTTCACTCTCCCCCTCTCTGTCTCCTTCTCTCTCCTTCTCTCTCCCCCTCTCTGTCTCCTTCTCTCTCTCTCTCTCTCCTTCACTCTCTCTCCTTCTCTCCCCCTCTCTGTCTCCTTCACTCTCTCTCTCTTTCTCTCTCTCCTTCTCTCTCCCCCTCTCTGTCTCTCCTTCTCTCTCTTTCTCTCTCTCCCCCTCTCTGTCTCTCCTTCTCTCTCTTTCTCTCTCTCCCCCTCTCTGTCTCTCCTTCTCTCTCTCTCTCCTTCTCTCTCCCCCTCTCTGTCTCCTTCTCTCTCTCTCTCTCCTTCACTCTCTCTCCCTCTCTCTCTCTCCTTCACTCTCTCTCCTTCACTCACTCCCCCTCTCTCTCTCCCCCTCTTTCTCTCTCCTTCACTCTCTCTCCTTCACTCTCCCTCCTTCTCTCTCTCCTTCACTCTCTCTCCCTCTCTCTCTCTCTCTCCTTCACTCTCTCTCCTTCACTCTCTCTCATTCACTCTCTCCCCCTCTCTTTCTCCCCCCTTTCTCTCTCCTTCACTCTCTCTCCCCCTCTTTCTCTCTCCTTCACTCTCTCTCCTTCACTCTCCCTCCTTCTCTCTCTCCTTCTCTCTCTCCTTCACTCTCTTTCCTTCTCTCTCTCTCTCTCTCTCTGTCTCTCCTTCTCTCTCTCTCCTTCTCTCTCCTTCCCTCTCCCCCTCTCTGTCTCCTTCTCTCTCCTTCTCTCTCCTTCCCTCTCCCCCTCTCTGTCTCCTTCTCTCTCTCTCTCCTTCTCTCTCCCCCTCTCTGTCTCCTTCTCTTTCTCTCTCTCCTTCACTCTCTCCTTCTCTCCCCCTCTCTGTCTCCTTCACTCTCTCTTTCTCTCTCTCCTTCTCTCTCCCCCTCTCTGTTTCTCCTTCTCTCTCTTTCTCTCTCTCCCCCTCTCTGTCTCTCTGTCTCCTCTTTTCTCCCCCCCTCTCTCCTTCTCTCTCCCCCTCTCTGTCTCTCCTTCTCTCTCTCCCCATCTCTGTCTCTCCTTCTCTCTCCCCCTCTCTGTCTCTCCTTCTCTCTCTCCCCCTCTCTGTCTCTCCTTCTCTCTCTTTCTCTCTCTCCCCCTCTCTCTCTCTCTGTCTCTTCTTCTCTCCTCCCCTCTCTCTCCTTCTCTCTCCCCCTCTCTGTCTCTCCTTCTCTCTCTTTCTCTCTCTCCCCCTCTCTGTCTCTTCTTCTCTCTCTCCCCCTCTCTGTCTCTCTCTGTCTCTTCTTCTCTCCTCCCCTCTCTCTCCTTCTCTCTCCCCCTCTCTGTCTCTCCTTCTCTCTCTCTTTCTCTCTCTTCCCCTCTCTGTCTCTCCTTCTCTCTCTCCCCCTCTCTGTCTCTCCTTCTCTCTCTCCCCCCTCTGTCTCTCTCTCCTCTTTTCTCTTTCTCCCCCTCCCTGTCTCTCTCTCTCTGTCTTTTACTCCCTCCCCTTCTCTGTCTCTCTCTCTCTCTCTCTCTCTCTGTCTTTTACTCCCTCCCCCTCTCTCTTTTTCTCTGTCCTCTCTCTCCCCCTCCATGTCTTTCTCTGTCTCTTCCTCTCTCTCTCTTTCCCTCTCTTTATCTCCACTATCTCTCTCTGCCCCTCTCTGTCTCTCTCTTTTCCTCTCTCTCTCTTCACTATCTTTCTTTCCCCCTCTCTATCTTTCTCTCACTCCTTCCGTCTTTCTCACTCCTTGTCTCTTTCTCTCTTCACTCTCTCTCTCTCTCTCTCTCTCTCTCTCTCTCTCTCTCTCTCTCTCTCTGTGTGGAGTTGTGAATTGTGCCCTTGTGTTCTTCTTTTGCGTCTGTCTTTGTGATGTCATAGCAGGTCAGACTGTAGCGGTGATGTCACCGTCTAACGATGTGTGAATGATGTCACGACTGGAGCTCAGCTGTGCGGTCTCAGAAATAGGACTTTCATTCAGGCTCCTGTAAGTGGAGGGGACGTGACCCGCGGCTGAGGGGTCAGTCTTTCATTTGGCTGAGGCTCCGTGTGTTTCGTTCTTTAAGGCGAGCTATTTTCAGATAGAGAGAGAGGAGGAGTGCGCAGTGTGTCCTGATCTTCTGGAGCAGACTTTGCTCTGAGGACTGAACCTCTGTGCTGTAGAAGTTGGGGGACGTGAGAGACCAGGAACGATTCAGGGCATCATTAAAGTGATTGTATGTGAGTTGTGTGAGACAAATTGTCACGACTCAGAATAAATATGCACAAAATGCTCGACTGTGATTGGAGGAACGGTGTAATCAGTGCTCGGTGACTTCACTGTCATTGCATAACACTGTGATGTTGCTCGGCGCCCACACGTTGCTGAACATTCATAGAACCTACATGGAACGTGCTCACACACACAGTGTAGCTGTGCACACTCAGCTTACCATTAGTCAGTTATCACATTGTCCTGTCTAACCACTACACCACCGTACTAACCACTACACCACCGTACTAACCACTACACCACCGTACTAACCACTACACCACCGTACTAACCACTACACCACCATACTAACCACTACACCACCATACTGACCACTACACCACCATACTAACCACTACACCACCATACTAACCACTACACCACCATACTAACCACTACACCACCATACTAACCACTACACCACCGTACTAACCACTACACCACCGTACTAACCACTACACCACCGTACTAACCACTACACCACCATACTAACCACTACACCACCATACTGACCACTACACCACCATACTAACCACTACACCACCATACTAACCACTACACAACTATACTAACCACTACACCACCATACTGACCACTACACCACTATACTAACCACTACACCACCATACTAACCACTACACAACTATACTAACCACTACACCACCATACTGACCACTACACCACTATACTAACCACTACACCACCGTACTAACCACTACACCACTATACTAACCACTAGACCACCATACTAACCACTACACCACTATACTAACCACTACACCACCATACTAACCACTACACCACTATACTAACCACTAGACCACCATACTAACCACTACACCACCGTACTAACCACTACACCACTATACTAACCACTAGACCACCATACTAACCACTACACCACCATACTAACCACTACACCACCATACTAACCACTACACCACTATACTAACCACTACACCACCATACTAACCACTACACCACCATACTAACCACTACACCACCATACTAACCACTACACCACCATACTAACCACTACACCACCGTACTAACCACTACACCAACATACAAACCACTACACCACTATACTAACCACTACACCACCATACTAACCACTACACCACCATACTAACCACTACACCACCATACTAACCACTACACCACCATAGTAACCACTACACCACCATAGTAACCACTACACCACCATACTAACCACTACACCACCGTACTAACCACTACACCACCGTACTAACCACTACACCACCGTACTGACCACAACACCACCGTACTAACCACTACACCACCGTACTAACCACTACACCACCGTACTAACCACTACACCACCATACTGACCACTACACCACCATACTAACCACTACACCACCATACTAACCACTACACCACCATACTAACCACTACACTACCATACTAACCACTACACTACCGTACTAACCACTACACCACCGTACTAACCACTACACCACCATACTAACCACTACACCACCATACTAACCACTACACCACCATACTAACCACTACACCACTA
This sequence comes from Megaleporinus macrocephalus, assembly GCA_021613375.1. NCBI lineage: Eukaryota > Metazoa > Chordata > Actinopteri > Characiformes > Anostomidae > Megaleporinus > Megaleporinus macrocephalus. The sequence continues at coordinate 6,938,692 of CM038711.1, forward strand.
TACTAACCACTACACCACCATACTAACCACTACACCACCATACTAACCACTACACTACCATACTAACCACTACACCACCTTACTAACCACTACACCACCGTACTAACCACTACACCACCGTACTAACCACTACACCACCGTACTAACCACTACACCACCGTACTAACCACTACACCACCGTACTAACCACTACATCACCATACTAACCACTACACCACCATACTAACCACTACACCACCATACTAACCACTATACTAACCACTACACCACCATACTAACCACTACATCACCATACTAACCACTACACCACCATACTAACCACTACACCACCATACTAACCACTACATCACCATACTAACCACTACACCACCATACTAACCACTACACCACCTTACTGACCACTACACCACCGTACTAACCACTACATCACCATACTAACCACTACACCACCATACTAACCACTACACCACCATACTAACCACTACACCACCATACTAACCACTACATCACCATACTAACCACTACACCACCATACTAACCACTACACCACCTTACTGACCACTACACCACCGTACTGACCACTACATCACCATACTAACCACTACACCACCATACTAACCACTACATCACCATACTAACCACTACACCACCATACTAACCACTACACCACCTTACTGACCACTACACCACCGTACTAACCACTACATCACCATACTAACCACTACACCACCATACTAACCACTACACCACCATACTAACCACTACACCACCATACTAACCACTACATCACCATACTAACCACTACACCACCATACTAACCACTACACCACCTTACTGACCACTACACCACCGTACTGACCACTACATCACCATACTAACCACTACACCACCATACTAACCACTACACCACCATACTAACCACTACACCACCATACTAACCACTACACCACCGTACTGACCACTACACCACCTTACTAACCACTACACCACCGTACTAACCACTACACCACCGTACTAACCACTACACCACCATACTAACCTCTACACCACCGTACTAACCACTACACCACCATACTGACCACTACACCACCGTACTGACCACTACACCACCGTACTAACCACTACACCACCGTACTAACCTCTACACCACCGTACTAACCACTACACCACCATACTGACCACTACACCACCGTACTAACCACTACACCACCGTACTAACCACTACACCACCGTACTAACCACTACACCACCGTACTAACCACTACACCACCGTACTAACCACTACACCACCATACTAACCACTACACCACCGTACTAACCACTACACCACCGTACTGACCACTACACCACCATACTAACCACCACACCACAATACTAACCACTACACCACCATACTAACCACTACACCACCATACTAACCTCTACACCACCATACTAACCACTACACCACCATACTAACACTACACCACCGTACTAACCACTACACCACCACACTAACCACTACACCACCATACTAACCACTACACCACCGTACTGACCACTACACCACCATACTAACCACTACACCACCGTACTGACCACTACACCACCATACTAACCACTACACCACCACACTAACCACTACACCACCATACTAACCACTACACCACCTCAGAGCCAGAGAATTCTTAAAAACAGATGTGAGATGTTCAGATACTTTATTATGTCTCTATTGTCTCTTACTATAACTTTATTATAGGGGTTTGGTCGTGTGTGCTTGTCGTGCTCAGCCGTTGTCCTGCTGTAAACTCGTGTCCTTCAGTAGCCACAGCGGACTTGGAACACCTTTTAGGAAGACTGAAGGGGTCACGACCCCAGTGGGGACATCCCGCATTTCTTCCTCCAGAAATAGCCCCCAGCGTCGCTGGACTGGTCTTCCAGAGTGAAGTGATGGAACCGGAGGTCATAGCAGGTTCCTCCACAGATGGGTCCGCTCTGCTTCCTCTGCAGAGCCGCGGAACTCAACCTGTGGAATATCCTGCAGAGGGTCATCACCCCACACAGCTGTGTGTCCGCTTAGGAAGCATCTCACTCTGTGTGTGTGTGTGTGTGTGTGTGTGTGTGTGTGATACTCAGTTCCCTGTAACTTTAATATCAGGTTCCATAGGTTTTCTAAATCAGCATTTATTTATTTACACATTTTATGAAATGTTTTGTCACAAAGTAGCTTGTGTGTATATGTGTGTGTATCTGGTATAGGGTGTGTGTGTGCGTGGGGGGGTGGGTGGGTGTTTGGGTGTGTGGGGGGGTGGGTGGGTGTTTGGGTGTGTGGGGGGGTGGGTGGGTGTTTGGGTGTGTGGGTGGGTGGGTGTTTGGGTGTGTGGGTGGGTGGGTGTTTGGGTGTGTGGGTATACATATCTGATATACATGGTGTGTGTGGTGATGTGTGGTCCTGCTGCATGTTGTGTAGCTTTACAAATATTGTGACATACTGTGCATATAACTATGTGTGTGTGTGTGTGTGTGTGTGTGTGTGTGTGTGTGTGTGTGGTATGTACTGTGTATAAAGTGATGTGTGGTTCTGCTGCTTGTTCTGTGAGGTGCACATGTGGCAATAAAGGTGGTGTTAGAGCATCCCATCTCTTGTCTTCTCTCCTTTTCTCTTCTCTTCTCTTCTCTTCTCTTCTCTTCTCTTCTCTTCTCTTCTCTTCTCTTCTCTTCTCTTCTCCTCTTCTCTTCTCCCTTCTATTCTCTTCTCTTCTCTTCTCTTTTTCTGGCCTTCCTACCTTCTTGCGTTCCTTAATTGCTTCCTATTTTTCCTCTTCTATTCCTTCTTTTTTCTTGGATTGACATTGTCAGACACAGTAAAAAGAAGAAGTCTGGGTGATCACAGTAGGTGTTTGTGGCCTGAGCTTGACTTTGTGGCCGATCTGAAATATCGCTGCACTCAAATTATGTTTAGGTCAGTTCGGGCCTGTTGGGTTTGGACTTCTTGGGTTTAGGCCTGTTGGGTTCGGTCTTGTTTGGTTGGGGCTTGTTGAGGTGGGGCCTGTTGGGTTCGGTCTTGTTGAGTTGGGGCTAGTTGAGTTGGGGCTAGTTGAGTTGGGGCTAATTGGGTTTGGGCTAGTTGAGTTGGGGCTAGTTGAGTTGGGGCTTGTTGAGTTGGGGCTTGTTGAGTTGGGGCTTGTTGAGTTGGGGCTTGTTGAGTTGGGGCTTGTTGAGTTGGGGCTTGTTGAGTTGGGGCTTGTTGCTTCAGGCCTGTTGGGTTTAGGCCTGTTGGGTTTAGGCCTGTTGGGTTTAGGCCTGTTGGGTTTAGGCCTGTTGGGTTTAGGCCTGTTGGGTTCAGGCCTGTTGGGTTCAGGCCTGTTGGGCTGGGCCTGTTGGGTTGGGCCTTGTTAGGTTCGGGCTATTTGTGTTGGGGCTAGTTGATGTTTGGCTCATTAGGTTTGGGCTAGTTGAGTTGGAGCTAGTTGATGTTTGGCTCATTAGGTTTGGGCTAGTTGAGTTGGAGCTAGTTGAGTTTGGGCTTGTTAGGTTTGGGCTAGTTGGGTTGGGGCTTGTTGAGTTTGGGCTTGTTAGGTTTGGGCTAGTTGAGTTTGGGCTTGTTAGGTTTGAGCTAGTTGGGTTGAGGCTAGTTGGGTTTGGGCTCGTTAGGTTTGGGCTTGTTGAGTTTGGGCTAGTTGGGTTGGGGCTAGTTGGGTTTGGGCTCGTTGGGTTTGGGCTTGTTGAGTTTGGGCTAGTTGGGTTGGGGCTAGTTGGGTTTGGGCTCGTTAGGTTTGGGCTTGTTGAGTTTGGGCTAGTTGGGTTTGGGCTTGTTTAGTTTGGGCTAGTTGGGTTGGGGCTTGTTGAGTTTGGGCTAGTTGGGTTTGGGCTTGTTGAGTTTGGCTAGTTGGGTTGAGGCTAGTTGGGTTTGGGCTTGTTGAGTTTGGGCTTGTTGAGTTTGGGCTAGTTGGGTTTGGGCTTGTTGAGTTTGGGCTAGTTGAGTTGGAGCTAGTTGAGTTTGGGCTCGTTAGGTTTGGGCTTGTTGAGTTGGGGCTAGTTGGGTTTGGGCTTGTTGAGTTTGGGCTCGTTAGGTTTTGGCTAGTTGAGTTTGGGCTTGTTAGGTTTGGGCTAGTTGAGTTTGGGCTCGTTAGGTTTGAGCTAGTTGGGTTGAGGCTAGTTGGGTTTGGGCTCGTTAGGTTTGGGCTTGTTGAGTTTGGGCTAGTTGGGTTGGGGCTAGTTGGGTTTGGGCTCGTTGGGCTTGGGCTTGTTGAGTTTGGGCTAGTTGGGTTGGGGCTAGTTGGGTTTGGGCTCGTTAGGTTTGGGCTCGTTAGGTTTGGGCTTGTTGAGTTTGGGCTTGTTGAGTTTGGGCTAGTTGGGTTTGGGCTTGTTGAGTTTGGCTAGTTGGGTTGAGGCTAGTTGGGTTTGGGCTTGTTGAGTTTGGGCTTGTTGAGTTTGGGCTAGTTGGGTTTGGGCTTGTTGAGTTTGGGCTAGTTGAGTTGGAGCTAGTTGAGTTTGGGCTCGTTAGGTTTGGGCTTGTTGAGTTGGGGCTAATTGGGTTTGGGCTGGTTGGGTTTGGGCTTGTTGAGTTTGGGCTAGTTGGGTTGGGGCTTGTTGAGTTTGGGCTAGTTGGGTTTGGGCTTGTTGAGTTTGGCTAGTTGGGTTGAGGCTAGTTGGGTTTGGGCTTGTTGAGTTTGGGCTTGTTGAGTTTGGGCTAGTTGGGTTTGGGCTTGTTGAGTTTGGGCTAGTTGAGTTGGAGCTAGTTGAGTTTGGGCTCGTTAGGTTTGGGCTTGTTGAGTTTGTCTAGTTGGGTTTGGGCTTGTTGAGTTTGGGCTTGTTGAGTTTGGCTAGTTGGGTTTGGGCTTGTTGAGTTGGGGCTAGTTGGGTTTGGGCTTGTTGAGTTTGGGCTAGTTGAGTTGGAGCTAGTTGAGTTTGGGCTCGTTAGGTTTGGGCTTGTTGAGTTGGGGCTAATTGGGTTTGGGCTAGTTGGGTTTGGGCTTGTTGAGTTGGGGCTAGTTGGGTTTGGGCTAGTTGGGTTTGGGCTTGTTGAGGTTGGGCTTGTTGAGTTGGGCCTAGTTGGGTTTGGGCTTGTTGAGTTTGGGCTAGTTGAGTTGGAGCTAGTTGAGTTTGGGCTCGTTAGGTTTGGGCTTGTTGAGTTGGGGCTAGTTGGGTTTGGGCTTGTTGAGTTTGGGCTAGTTGAGTTGGAGCTAGTTGAGTTTGGGCTCGTTAGGTTTGAGCTAGTTGGGTTGAGGCTAGTTGGGTTTGGGCTCGTTAGGTTTGGGCTTGTTGAGTTTGGGCTAGTTGGGTTGGGGCTAGTTGGGTTTGGGCTCGTTGGGCTTGGGCTTGTTGAGTTTGGGCTAGTTGGGTTGGGGCTTGTTGAGTTTGGGCTAGTTGGGTTTGGGCTTGTTGAGTTTGGCTAGTTGGGTTGAGGCTAGTTGGGTTTGGGCTTGTTGAGTTTGGGCTAGTTGGGTTTGGGCTTGTTGAGTTTGGACTAGTTGAGTTGGAGCTAGTTGAGTTTGGGCTCGTTAGGTTTGGGCTTGTTGAGTTGGGGCTAATTGGGTTTGGGCTAGTTGGGTTTGGGCTTGTTGAGTTTGGGCTTGTTGAGTTGGGGCTAGTTGGGTTTGGGCTTGTTGAGTTTGGGCTAGTTGAGTTGGAGCTAGTTGAGTTTGGGCTCGTTAGGTTTGGGCTTGTTGAGTTGGGGCTAATTGGGTTTGGGCTAGTTGGGTTTGGGCTTGTTGAGTTGGGGCTAGTTGGGTTTGGGCTAGTTGGGTTTGGGCTTGTTGAGGTTGGGCTTGTTGAGTTGGGCCTAGTTGAGTTTGGGCTAGTTGGGTTTGGGCTTGTTGAGTTGGGGCTAGTTGGGTTTGGGCTAGTTGAGTTTGGGCTAGTTGGGTTTGGGCTAGTTGAGTTTGGGCTCGTTAGGTTTGGGCTTGTTGAGTTTGGGCTTGTTAGGTTTGGGCTTGTTGAGTTTGGGCTTGTTGAGTTTGGGCTTGTTGAGTTGGGGCTAGTTGGGTTTGGGCTTGTTGAGTTTGGGCTTGTTGAGTTGGGGCTAGTTGGGTTGGGGCTTGTTGAGTTCGGGCTAGTTGGGTTGGGGCTAGTTGGGTTTGGGCTAGTTGAGTTTGGGCTAGTTGGGTTTGGGCTTGTTGAGTTGGGGCTAGTTGGGTTTGGGCTTGTTGAGTTTGGGCTAGTTGGGTTTGGGCTAGTTGAGTTTGGGCTCGTTAGGTTTGGGCTTGTTGAGTTTGGGCTTGTTAGGTTTGGGCTTGTTGAGTTTGGGCTTGTTGAGTTTGGGCTTGTTGAGTTGGGGCTAGTTGGGTTTGGGCTTGTTGAGTTTGGGCTTGTTGAGTTGGGCCTAGTTGAGTTTGGGCTAGTTGGGTTTGGGCTTGTTGAGTTGGGGCTAGTTGGGTTTGGGCTAGTTGAGTTTGGGCTAGTTGGGTTTGGGCTAGTTGAGTTTGGGCTCGTTAGGTTTGGGCTTGTTGAGTTTGGGCTTGTTAGGTTTGGGCTTGTTGAGTTTGGGCTTGTTGAGTTTGGGCTTGTTGAGTTGGGGCTAGTTGGGTTTGGGCTTGTTGAGTTTGGGCTTGTTGAGTTGGGGCTAGTTGGGTTGGGGCTTGTTGAGTTCGGGCTAGTTGGGTTGGGGCTAGTTGGGTTTGGGCTAGTTGAGTTTGGGCTAGTTGGGTTTGGGCTTGTTGAGTTGGGGCTAGTTGGGTTTGGGCTTGTTGAGTTTGGGCTAGTTGGGTTTGGGCTAGTTGAGTTTGGGCTCGTTAGGTTTGGGCTTGTTGAGTTTGGGCTTGTTAGGTTTGGGCTTGTTGAGTTTGGGCTTGTTGAGTTTGGGCTTGTTGAGTTGGGGCTAGTTGGGTTTGGGCTTGTTGAGTTTGGGCTTGTTGAGTTGGGGCTAGTTGGGTTTGGGCTTGTTGAGTTGGGGCTAGTTGAGTTGGGGCTAGTTGGGTTTGGGCCAGTTCGATTTTGTTAGTGAATATAACTGAGTTCAAAGGTGAGTCGAGTTGAGTTTCATCCTATGTTTCTCTCTCTCTCTCTCTCTCTCTCTTCCCACTCAGATTCTTCAAAGAACTGGAGGACAGATACCAACAGAACATTGTGATCGACGACATCAGTGACATTGTGATCAGACACGCCCAGTCCAACTTTGAGCCCTACGTGACGTACTGCTCTAATGAGGTGTACCAGCAGAGAACGCTCCAGAGGTTACTGTGAGTACCGAGTACCGTTATCAGGGCTATATGATTCTCTGCAGTCACTCCAGCTTCTAATCTCAGCAGCTGAGAACTTGAACGACTAGCAGACTCACGTACACCCACACGCACAAAACCCGAGGACTCGTCCCAACTTTCATCTCCTTTCAGGACCGATGGAAAAACAACTCTGTTAGTCATCTGCCATATCCCACCTTTGACCTTTCGGTTTTGCAGACCTGGCGTTCTGTGCAGAGATCATCACTTTCTTCAGCTCCGTCTGTTAATCATCTACCGGTCAGGAGGAGGACAGGGTGGTTCAGCTATAACAGCTTCTGCACGAATAGATATAAGAGTCGTTACAATACGTTTGTGGCTATACAGAGCTTTAATTTTCAGTGAAATAGAAGTATTTGATATAGAGATAAACAATCGGCCGATAGCCAATATCATTCGAGGGCCAGACTATATGTAGTTATTAGCACAAGCAGGTCATGAAACATGGTCTAAGCTGGTTTAGTACCCTTTTTAACGAGCTCATGTGAAAGAGCAAAATATTTTTTAACTAAATTAACAGTAAATAAACAAAGTAAATTAAACAAATATCTCCAAATACTGCAATCATTACATTTAGACCCTTAATTTAAAACTAAAAAAGCTAATTAAATACATGCAATAAAAACTGTAGTCATTAAACTCAGACTCTGTTATTTTAAACTAAATCTGTAATCAATAAATCTTGAATTGTTGCTGCTGTTCTGTTGGTACTGGTCCGATCTGGTCTGTAGGTGTTCTGGGTTGTTTGTTTTGTGCTAGCTGTGTGTGCTAGCTCTGCTGTTTACTGATACTCACTGTATTCAGCTGCGTGAAGTGTCGTATCAGATTAGTGTGTTAAATATCTTTGGTGTCCCCACGAGACACGTTGATTTTACTGTAATTCTGAAATATAATAATGTCTTGCACACTTCTATATATCTTCATCTCTCCTCTCTGCCCTCCACAGAGGCAAGAGTCCATCCTTCAAGGAGGTCGTGAACCGGATTGAAGCCAAGTCCGATTGCCGGAACCTCCCCATGTGCTCCTTCCTGATTCTACCCATGCAGAGAGTGACACGGCTGCCTCTGCTTCTGGACGTGAGTGGCCGTCGTACACATTCAGGCTCTACAGTCTGGGACTTTACTCTCACTCCCAATAAACCTCCTGGTGTTTTTAGTTCAGCTGCTGTAATGATTCTATCTCGGCCGAATGCAGGCGGCGAGTGCGTCCTGTTGTGCAACCGCAGATAACAGTCATAAACATGACCTTCCATAGTCCCAGCTAGTCCTGTGACTCAGCAGCTTCCGTGATAACCTTTGGATTCATGTTTGTTCTGTTGTGAATGTGATGTGAAGCAATTAATTAGATGAATCCTGTCACACCGCGTCTCTGTGGTTGTTTGATTAGCTGTAAGCAAACAGCTGGATTGTACTCGGAACACTCCTCTGTTTCCAGATTGGAAGATTTTTTTGTCAGAGCGTGTATGTGGGTGAGGTTATTTCTGGAATGGGGTCTAAAATGTTCATATGGTATGTGCAGTCATTGTAAATGAATGAAGTGGATGTAGTTTAGGGGGCAAATGCAAGAACTTAAAAACAAAACTGGCCCAGTCATATACATAGACACATACAAAGATGAGCTCGTCAATGAGATATTAAAATATGCCTAAGCATAAAATATGATGAGCCAAAAGATTATGGCCACTAGGGCTGGGGCGCTGGCTCTATTCGTTATGGATGTGGGAGAAGATTACACTTGTGCGTGTGTAAGACTGAAGAAACATACCAGTAGGGGTGTGCGATATGATGATAATAGATTGTGAAGGATTACATTGTGTCTACGATACGCCATCACAGAAAGTTGTTGACTGTTGGGTTAAAGCTCGTTGGGTTGGGGCTTGTTGGGTTTGGGCTTGTTGGGTTTGGGCTTGTTGGGTTTGGGCTCGTTGGGTTGGGGCTTGTTGGGTTTGGGCTTGTTGGGTTTGGGCTTGTTGGGTTTGGGCTTGTTGGGTTGGGGATTGTTGGGTTCGGGCTCATTGAGTTTAGGTTTATTGGATTTGGGCCCGTTGAGTTTGGGCTAGTTGAGTTTAGGCCCGTTGAGTTTGGACTAGTTGAGTTTAGGCCCGTTGAGTTTGGACTAGTTGAGTTTAGGCTCGTTGGGTTCAGGTTCGTTGGGTTCGGGCCCATTGAGTTGGGACGACAGGTTTATTCATCATGGATGTGGGAGAAGATTACACTTGTGCGTGTGTAAGACTGAAGAAACATACCAGTAGGGGTGTGCGATATGGCGATAATAGATAGTGAAGGATGTCGCCCCAGCCCAACAGGTCCGTTGAGTTTGGGCTACTTACATTTAGGCTCATTGGCTTCGGGTTCGTTGAGTTTGGGCTAATTGAGTTTAGGCTCATTGGATTCGGACCCGTTGAGTTTGGGCTGGTTAAGTTTAGGCTTGTTGAGTTTGGGCTGGTTGAGTTTAGGCTTGTTGAGTTTGGGCTGGTTGAGTTTAGGCTTGTTGAGTTTGGGCTGGTTGAGTTTGGGCTTGTTGAGTTTGGGCTGGTTGAGTTTGGGCTTGTTGAGTTTGGGCTGGTTGAGTTTGGGCTGGTTGAGTTTGGGCTGGTTGAGTTTAGGCTTGTTGAGTTTAGGCTTGTTGAGTTTGGGCTGGTTGAGTTTGGGCTGGTTGAGTTTGGGCTGGTTGAGTTTGGGCTGGTTGAGTTTGGGCTGGTTGAGTTTGGGCTGGTTGAGTTTAGGCTTGTTGAGCTGGGCTAGTTGAGTTTGGGCTTGTTGAGTTTGGGCTGGTTGAGTTTGGGCTGGTTGAGTTTGGGCTGGTTGAGTTTGGGCTGGTTGAGTTTATGCTTGTTGGGTTTGGGCTGGTTGAGTTTGGGCTAGTTGAGTTTATGCTTGTTGGGTTCGGGTTTGTTGGGTTTGGGCCCGTTGAGTTTGGGCTAGTTGAGTTTATGCTTGTTGGGTTTGGGTTTGTTGAGTTTAGGCTTGTTGAGTTTGGGCTGGTTGAGTTTAGGCTTGTTGAGTTTGGGCTGGTTGAGTTTAGGCTTGTTGAGTTTGGGCTGGTTGAGTTTAGGCTTGTTGAGTTTGGGCTGGTTGACTTTAGGCTTGTTGGGTTTAGGCTAGTTGAGTTTAGGCTCGTTGGGTTTGGGTTCGCCCAAATTCAATGGGCCCGAACCCAACAAACCCAAACTCAACTAGTCCAAATTCAACGGGCCCGAATCCAATGAGCCCGAACACAACAAGCCGAAACTCAACTAGCCCAACCTCAACAGGCCTGAACCCAACAGGCCGAAACTCAACGGGCCCAAACTCAACAAACCCAAACCCAACAAGCCCAAACTCAACGGGCCCGAACTCAACTAGCCCGAATCCAACGAGCCTGAACCCAATAAGCCTAAACTCAACTAGCCCAAATTCAACGGGCCCGAACCCAACAAACCCAAACTCAACTAGTCCAAATTCAACGGGCCCGAATCCAATGAGCCCGAACACAACAAGCCGAAACTCAACTAGCACAACCTCAACAGGCCCGAACCCAACATGCCGAAACTCAACTAGCCCAAACTCAACGGGCCCAAACTCAACAAACCCAAACCCAACAAGCCCAAACTCAACGGGCCCGAATCCAACGAGCCTGAACCCAATAAGCCTAAACTCAACTAGCCCAAATTCAACGGGCCCGAACCCAACAAGCCTAAAATCAACTAGCCCAAATTCAACGGGCCCAAACCCAACAAGCCTAAAATCAACTAGCCCAAATTCAACGGGCCCAAACCCAACAAACCCAAACCCAACAAACCTGAACCCAACAAACCCGAACCCAACAAACCCGAACCCAACAAGCCGAAACTCTACTAGCCCAAACTCAACGGGCCCGAACTCAACGAGCCCGAACCCGAGCCCGAAGGATTACAACATGTCTACGATACGCCATCCCAGAAAAATTGTTAGATCGTTAAGCAGATTCTATCCGCTACAGCAGTTCTGTGCTCAGCCAAAGCAAACCATTTACTAGTTCCCTTTCACGCACCCTAGTGGCACGCAGATAAACCAATCATAGCACACCAGAACATCTTCGTTTAGGTCCCCTCCCCCTTTTCACAAGCGAGCGGGAGGCCATGAACGAACACACAGCTGAAGAGTTAGTCCCCAAAAAAAGTCTTGTGCTGCTTGTTAATGTTGGAGTGGAGCTGAAAATGGATTACAACACTGCCATCCAGTGGTCAGAAGTTTAAACACAACACACAATGATTCACTGTCTGCCAGAATCTGTGTATCGATACTGTGTTTTTGAGAATCGATACAGTATCACTAAACATAATATCCCGATATTCAATATTTCAATATTTTCTTACACTCCTAGTCAGAAGCCCACCCTCACGCACACTCAGTGATCCATCTCAGCACCCCATTTCCATCACCGGTTCGTTGGCGAGGTCATCAGTAGACTGGATGAAGCCACTGCCGTCCCTGTGGCTGCGACCTGCAGGCTCTTACATTACACAACAGTTCTGCTTAATTAGGCCTCCCCACTTCTATCTGTTTTTCTTTCTCTCCTCTTCATTACTCTTCTCTCCGCCTCTTTCTGAGGTCTATCTTAAACCGTGAGCTGTGATTGGCTCCCATTTCAGACGTTCAGGAGATGCGCTACTCAAGCCGGAGAGGTAGTCAGGTTTCCTGAACATCTTCTGTTCCTTTCTTCTTGATCTTTGTTCTCTCCTGTTTCTGGAGAACTCAGCGTATGAAGTGGCTGAAAAGAAGGAGTGGTGGTTTGTAGTCCATTAGAGAGCCAATTCTCAGCCTGTGGCGTCATATCTCATCTCTCTCTCTCTCTCTCTTTGTGTGTCCCCTGAGCTTTGTCATGATTTTCTGAGGTTGGGGAAAGTATAATGGAACGGTTTGACTATTCGAGCCTGAGAAAGTTTAGTTTGGGTTTTTTTCCCTCTTTCTCTCTCTCTCTCTCTCTCTCCCTCTCTCTTTTTTCCCTTTGTCTGCTACGCCAGAGCTGGAAATATCAAGGAGGCGTGAGAGAAAGAGCTTCCAGCTCAAACTAACCATGTTAAGCGGTTTCATAACAGTGGAATGAAGTTAGAATGGAAATGGGATGCGTGTACACAGTGTGCTAAGCAGTGTTGTGTTGGTTTTCATAACTGTGCTGTGATGATGATAACTAAACCTTATACCCTGCTCTTCTTCTCGTAGACCATTTGTCAGAAGACGCCCAAAGACTCTCCGCAGTACGAGGAATGCAAAAAGGCTCTCCACTGCGTCAGCAAGGTCAGCTGCTGCACTTGACGTTAGCTTATCTGCTGATGGCACGCGAGTTTAGAGCTCTAACGGCATTTATGATTTTGTCTGGGTGCAGCTGGTGCGGAAGTGTAACGAGGGTGCTCGTAAGATGGAGCGGACCGAGATGATGTACACCATCAACTCCCAGCTGGAATTTAAAATCAAGGTAAGATCAGACGTCAGAGTTATTTACAAACATCAAATAAACAAACATCACCCATTATTAACATCAAATAAACAAACATCACTCACCACCGCCCTCTAAAGGAGTTATTAACAAACATCAAATAAACAAACATCACACACCACCGCCCTCTAAAGGAGTTATTAACAAACATCAAATAAACACACACCACTCACCACCACCCTCTAAAGGAGTTATTAACAAACATCACTCACCACCGCCCTCTAAAGGAGTTATTAACAAACATCACTCACCACCGCCCTCTAAAAGAGTTATTAACAAACATCAAATAAACAAACATCACTCACCACCGCCCTCTAAAGGAGTTATTAACAAACATCAAATAAACACACATCACTCACCACCTCCCTCTAAAGGAGTTATTAACAAACATCACTCACCACCGCCCTCTAAAGGAGTTATTAACAAACATCAAATAAACACACATCACTCACCACCTCCCTCTAAAGGAGTTATTAACAAACATCAAATAACGAAACATCACTCACCACCGCCCTCTAAAGGAGTTATTAACAAACATCAAATAACGAAACATCACTCACCACCGCCCTCTAAAGAAGTTATTAACAAACATCAAATAAACAAACATCACTCACCACCGCCCTCTAAAGGAGTTATTAACAAACATCAAATAAACACACATCACTCACCACCGCCCTCTAAAGGAGTTATTAACAAACATCAAATAAACAAACATCACTCACCACCGCCCTCTAAAGGAGTTATTAACAAACATCAAATAAACACACATCACTCACCACCTCCCTCTAAAGGAGTTATTAACAAACATCACTCACCACCGCCCTCTAAAGGAGTTATTAACAAACATCAAATAACCAAACATCACTCACCACCGCCCTCTAAAGGAGTTATTAACAAACATCAAATAAACAAACATCACTCACCACCGCCCTCTAAAGGAGTTATTAACAAACATCAAATAAACAAACATCACTCACCACCGCCCTCAAAAGGAGTTATTAACAAACATCATCAAATAAACAAACATCACTCACCACCGCCCTCTAAAGGAGTTATTAACATCAAATAAACACACATCACTCACCACCGCCCTCTAAAGGAGTTATTAACAAACATCACTCACCACCGCCCTCTAAAGGAGTTATTAACAAACATCACTCACCACCGCCCTCTAAAGGAGTTATTAACAAACATCAAATAAACAAACATCACTCACCACCGCCCTCTAAAGGAGTTATTAACAAACATCAAATAAACAAACATCACTCACCACCGCCCTCAAAAGGAGTTATTAACAAACATCATCAAATAAACAAACATCACTCACCACCGCCCTCTAACGGAGTTATTAACATCAAATAAACACACATCACTCACCACCGCCCTCTAAAGGAGTTATTAACAAACATCACTCACCACCGCCCTCTAAAGGAGTTATTAACAAACATCACTCACCACCGCCCTCTAAAGGAGTTATTAACAAACATCAAATACACAAACATCACTCACCACCGCCCTCTAAAGGAGTTATGAACAAACATCAAATACACAAACATCACTCACCACCGCCCTCTAAAGGAGTTATTAACAAACGTCAAATACACAAACATCACTCACCACCGCCCTCTAAAGGAGTTATTAACAAACATCAAATAACCAAACATCACTCACCACCGCCCTCTAAAGGAGTTATTAACAAACGTCAAATACACAAACATCACTCACCACCGCCCTCTAAAGGAGTTATTAACAAACATCAAATAAAAACACATCACTCACCACCGCCCTCTAAAGGAGTAATTAACATCAAATAAACAAACATCACTCACCACCGCCCTCTAAAGGAGTTATTAACAAACATCAAATAAACAAACATCACACACCACCGCCCTCTAAAGGAGTTATTAACAAACATCAAATAAACAAACATCACTCACCACCGCCCTCTAAAGGAGTTATTAACAAACATCAAATAAACACACATCACTCACCACCGCCCTCTAAAGGAGTTATTAACAAACATCAAATAAACAAACATCACTCACCACCGCCCTCTAAAGGAGTTATTAACAAACATCAAATAAACACACATCACTCACCACCGCCCTCTAAAGGAGTTATTAACAAACATCAAATAAACACACATCACTCACCACCGCCCTCTAAAGGAGTTATTAACAAACATCAAATAAACACACATCACTCACCACCGCCCTCTAAAGGAGTTATTAACAAACATCAAATAAACACACATCACTCACCACCGCCCTCTAAAGAAGTTATTAACAAACATCAAATAAACACACATCACTCACCACCGCCCTCTAAAGGAGTTAATAACAAACATCAAATAAACACACATCACTCACCACCGCCCTCTAAAGGAGTTATTAACAAACATCAAATAAACACACATCACTCACCACCGCCCTCTAAAGAAGTTAACAAACATCAAATAAACACACACCACTCACCACCGCCCTCTAAAGGAGTTATTAACAAACATCAAATAAACAAACATCACTCACCACCGCCCTCTAAAGGAGTTATTAACAAACATCAAATAAACACACATCACTCACCACCGCCCTCTAAAGAAGTTAACAAACATCAAATAAACACACACCACTCACCACCGCCCTCTAAAGGAGTTATTAACAAACATCAAATAAACAAACATCAGTCACCACCGCCCTCTAAAGGAGTTATTAACAAACATCAAATAAACACACATCACTCACCACCGCCCTCTAAAGAAGTTAACAAACATCAAATAAACACACACCACTCACCACCGCCCTCTAAAGGAGTTATTAACAAACATCAAATAAACAAACATCACTCACCACCGCCCTCTAAAGGAGTTATTAACAAACATCAAATAAACACACATCACTCACCACCGCCCTCTAAAGTTATTAACAAACATCAAATAACCAAACATCACTCACCACCGCCCTCTAAAGGAGTTATTAACAAACATCAAATAAACAAACATCACTCACCACCGCCCTCTAAAGGAGTTATTAACAAACATCATCAAATAAACAAACATCACTCACCACCGCCCTCTAAAGGAGTTATTAACAAACATCACTCACCACCGCCCTCTAAAGGAGTTATTAACAAACATCAAATAAACAAACATCACTCACCACCGCCCTCTAAAGGAGTTATGAACAAACATCAAATACACAAACATCACTCACCACCGCCCTCTAAAGGAGTTATTAACAAACATCAAATAAACAAACATCACTCACCACCGCCCTCTAAAGGAGTTATTAACAAACATCATCAAATAAACAAACATCACTCACCACCGCCCTCTAAAGGAGTTATTAACAAACATCACTCACCACCGCCCTCTAAAGGAGTTATTAACAAACATCAAATAAACACACATCACTCACCACCGCCCTCTAAAGAGTTATTAACAAACATCAAATAAACAAACATCACTCACCACCGCCCTCTAAAGGAGTTATTAACATCAAATAAACAAACACACACCACTCACCACCGCCCTCTAAAGGAGTTATTAACAAACATCAAATAAACAAACATCACTCACCACCTCCCTCTAAAGGAGTTATTAACAAACATCAAATAACGAAACATCACTCACCACCGCCCTCTAAAGGAGTTATTAACAAACATCAAATAAACAAACATCACACACCACCGCCCTCTAAAGGAGTTATTAACAAACATCAAATAAACAAACATCACTCACCACCGCCCTCTAAAGGAGTTATTAACAAACATCAAATAAACAAACACCACTCACCACCGCCCTCTAAAGGAGTTATTAACAAACATCAAATAAACAAACATCACTCACCACCGCCCTCTAAAGGAGTTATTAACAAACATCAAATAAACACACATCACTCACCACCGCCCTCTAAAGGAGTTATTAACAAACATCAAATAAACACACATCACTCACCACCGCCCTCTAAAGGAGTTATTAACATCAAATAAACACACATCACTCACCACCGCCCTCTAAAGGAGTTATTAACAAACATCAAATAAACAAACATCACTCACCACCGCCCTCTAAAGGAGTTATTAACATCAAATAAACACACATCACTCACCACCGCCCTCTAAAGGAGTTAATAACAAACATCAAATAAACACACATCACTCACCACCGCCCTCTAAAGGAGTTATTAACAAACATCAAATAAACAAACATCACTCACCACCGCCCTCTAAAGGAGTTATTAACAAACATCAAATAAACACACACCACTCACCACCGCCCTCTAAAGGAGTTATTAACAAACATCAAATAACCAAACATCACTCACCACCGCCCTCTAAAGGAGTTATTAACATCAAATAAACACACATCACTCACCACCGCCCTCTAAAGGAGTTAATAACAAACATCAAATAAACAAACATCACTCACCACCGCCCTCTAAAGGAGTTATTAACATCAAATAAACACACATCACTCACCACCGCCCTCTAAAGAGTTATTAACAAACATCAAATAAACAAACATCACTCACTACCGCCCTCTAAAGGAGTTATTAACAAACATCAAATAAACAAACATCACTCACTACCGCCCTCTAAAGGAGTTATTAACAAACATCAAATAAACAAACATCACTCACCACCGCCCTCTAAAGGAGTTATTAACAAACATCATCAAATAAACTAACATCACTCACCACCGCCCTCTAAAGGAGTTATTAACATCAAATAAACAAACATCACTCACCACCGCCCTCTAAAGGAGTTATTAACAAACATCAAATAAACAAACATCACTCACCACCGCCCTCTATAGGAGTTATTAACAAACATCAAATAAACACACATCACTCACCATCGCCCTCTAAAGGAGTTATTAACAAACATCAAATAAACAAACATCACTCACCACCGCCCTCTAAAGGAGTTATTCACATCAAATAAACAAACATCACTCACCACCGCCCTCTAAAGGAGTTATTAACAAACATCAAATAAACAAACATCACTCACCACCGCCCTCTAAAGGAGTTATTAACAAACATCAAATAAACAAACATCACTCACTACCGCCCTCTAAAGGAGTTATTAACAAACATCAAATAAACAAACATCACTCACTACCGCCCTCTAAAGTTATTAACAAACATCAAATAAACAAACATCACTCACCACCGCCCTCTAAAGGAGTTATTAACAAACATCCAATAAACACACATCACTCACCACCGCCCTCTAAAGGAGTTATTAACAAACATCAAATAAACACACATCACTCACCACCGCCCTCTATAGGAGTTATTAACAAACATCAAAAAAACAAACATCACTCACCACCGCCCTCTAAAGGAGTTATTAACAAACATCAAATAAACAAACATCACTCACCACCGCCCTCTAAAGGAGTTATTAACAAACATCAAATAAACACACATCACTCACCACCGCCCTCTAAAGTTATTAACAAACATCAAATAACCAAACATCACTCACCACCGCCCTCTAAAGGAGTTATTAACAAACATCAAATAAACAAACATCACTCACCACCGCCCTCTAAAGGAGTTATTAACAAACATCATCAAATAAACAAACATCACTCACCACCGCCCTCTAAAGGAGTTATTAACAAACATCACTCACCACCGCCCTCTAAAGGAGTTATTAACAAACATCAAATAAACAAACATCACTCACCACCGCCCTCTAAAGGAGTTATGAACAAACATCAAATACACAAACATCACTCACCACCGCCCTCTAAAGGAGTTATTAACAAACATCAAATAAACAAACATCACTCACCACCGCCCTCTAAAGGAGTTATTAACAAACATCATCAAATAAACAAACATCACTCACCACCGCCCTCTAAAGGAGTTATTAACAAACATCACTCACCACCGCCCTCTAAAGGAGTTATTAACAAACATCAAATAAACACACATCACTCACCACCGCCCTCTAAAGAGTTATTAACAAACATCAAATAAACAAACATCACTCACCACCGCCCTCTAAAGGAGTTATTAACATCAAATAAACAAACACACACCACTCACCACCGCCCTCTAAAGGAGTTATTAACAAACATCAAATAAACAAACATCACTCACCACCTCCCTCTAAAGGAGTTATTAACAAACATCAAATAACGAAACATCACTCACCACCGCCCTCTAAAGGAGTTATTAACAAACATCAAATAAACAAACATCACACACCACCGCCCTCTAAAGGAGTTATTAACAAACATCAAATAAACAAACATCACTCACCACCGCCCTCTAAAGGAGTTATTAACAAACATCAAATAAACAAACACCACTCACCACCGCCCTCTAAAGGAGTTATTAACAAACATCAAATAAACAAACATCACTCACCACCGCCCTCTAAAGGAGTTATTAACAAACATCAAATAAACACACATCACTCACCACCGCCCTCTAAAGGAGTTATTAACAAACATCAAATAAACACACATCACTCACCACCGCCCTCTAAAGGAGTTATTAACATCAAATAAACACACATCACTCACCACCGCCCTCTAAAGGAGTTATTAACAAACATCAAATAAACAAACATCACTCACCACCGCCCTCTAAAGGAGTTATTAACATCAAATAAACACACATCACTCACCACCGCCCTCTAAAGGAGTTAATAACAAACATCAAATAAACACACATCACTCACCACCGCCCTCTAAAGGAGTTATTAACAAACATCAAATAAACAAACATCACTCACCACCGCCCTCTAAAGGAGTTATTAACAAACATCAAATAAACACACACCACTCACCACCGCCCTCTAAAGGAGTTATTAACAAACATCAAATAACCAAACATCACTCACCACCGCCCTCTAAAGGAGTTATTAACATCAAATAAACACACATCACTCACCACCGCCCTCTAAAGGAGTTAATAACAAACATCAAATAAACAAACATCACTCACCACCGCCCTCTAAAGGAGTTATTAACATCAAATAAACACACATCACTCACCACCGCCCTCTAAAGAGTTATTAACAAACATCAAATAAACAAACATCACTCACTACCGCCCTCTAAAGGAGTTATTAACAAACATCAAATAAACAAACATCACTCACTACCGCCCTCTAAAGGAGTTATTAACAAACATCAAATAAACAAACATCACTCACCACCGCCCTCTAAAGGAGTTATTAACAAACATCATCAAATAAACTAACATCACTCACCACCGCCCTCTAAAGGAGTTATTAACATCAAATAAACAAACATCACTCACCACCGCCCTCTAAAGGAGTTATTAACAAACATCAAATAAACAAACATCACTCACCACCGCCCTCTATAGGAGTTATTAACAAACATCAAATAAACACACATCACTCACCATCGCCCTCTAAAGGAGTTATTAACAAACATCAAATAAACAAACATCACTCACCACCGCCCTCTAAAGGAGTTATTCACATCAAATAAACAAACATCACTCACCACCGCCCTCTAAAGGAGTTATTAACAAACATCAAATAAACAAACATCACTCACCACCGCCCTCTAAAGGAGTTATTAACATCAAATAAACAAACATCACTCACCACCGCCCTCTAAAGGAGTTATTAACAAACATGAAATAAACAAACATCACTCACCACCGCCCTCTAAAGGAGTTATTAACAAACATCAAATAAACAAACATCACTCACCACCGCCCTCTAAAGGAGTTATTAACAAACATCATCAAATAAACAAACATCACTCACCACCGCCCTCTAAAGGAGTTATTAACAAACATCAAATAAACACACATCACTCACCACCGCCCTCTAAAGGAGTTATTAACAAACATCAAATAAACAAACATCACTCACCACCGCCCTCTAAAGGAGTTATTAACAAACATCAAATAAACAAAAACAAACATCACTCACCACCGCCCTCTAAAGGAGTTATTCACAAACATCAAATAACACACATCACTCACCACCGCCCTCTAAAGGAGTTATTAACAAACATCAAATAAACAAACATCACTCACTACCGCCCTCTAAAGGAGTTATTAACATCAAATAAACAAACATCACTCACTACCGCCCTCTAAAGGAGTTATTAACATCAAATAAACACACATCACTCACCACCGCCCTCTAAAGGAGTTATTAACAAACATCCAATAAACACACATCACTCACCACCGCCCTCTAAAGGAGTTATTAACAAACATCAAATAAACACACATCACTCACCACCGCCCTCTATAGGAGTTATTAACAAACATCAAAAAAACAAACATCACTCACCACCGCCCTCTAAAGGAGTTATTAACAAACATCAAATAAACAAACATCACTCACCACCGCCCTCTAAAGGAGTTATTAACAAACATCAAAAAAACAAACATCACTCACCACCGCCCTCTAAAGGAGTTATTAACAAACATCAAATAAACAAACATCACTCACCACCGCCCTCTAAAGGAGTTATTAACATCAAATAAACACACATCACTCACCACCGCCCTCTAAAGAGTTATAAACAAACATCAAATAAACAAACATCACTCACCACCGCCCTCTAAAGGAGTTATTAACAAACATCAAATAAACACACATCACTCACCACCGCCCTCTAAAGGAGTTATTAACAAACATCAAATAAACACACATCACTCACCACCGCCCTCTAAAGAAGTTAACAAACATCAAATAAACAAACATCACTCACCACCGCCCTCTAAAGGAGTTATTAACAAACATCAAATAACCAAACATCACTCACCACCGCCCTCTAAAGGAGTTATTAACAAACATCAAATAAACAAACATCACACACCACCGCCCTCTAAAGGAGTTATTAACAAACATCAAATAAACACACATCACTCACCACCGCCCTCTAAAGGAGTTATTAACAAACATCAAATAAACAAACATCACTCACCACCGCCCTCTAAAGGAGTTATTAACAAACATCAAATAAACAAACATCACTCACCACCGCCCTCTAAAGGAGTTATTAACAAACATCAAATAAACAAACATCACTCACCACCGCCCTCTAAAGGAGTTATTAACAAACATCAAATAAACAAACATCACTCACCACCGCCCTCTAAAGGAGTTATTAACAAACATCAAATAAACAAACATCACTCACCACCGCCCTCTAAAGGAGTTATTAACAAACATCAAATACACAAACATCACTCACCACCGCCCTCTAAAGGAGTTATTAACATCAAATAAACACACATCACTCACCACTGCCCTCTAAAGGAGTTAATAACAAACATCAAATAAACAAACATCACTCACCATCCCCTCTAAAGGAGTTATTAACATCAAATAAAGACACATCACTCACCACCTCCCTCTAAAGGAGTTATTAACATCAAATAAACAAACATCACACACCACCGCCCTCTAAAGGAGTTATTAACAAACATCAAATAAACACACATCACTCACCACCGCCCTCTAAAGAGTTATTAACAAACATCAAATAAACAAACATCACTCACTACCGCCCTCTAAAGGAGTTATTAACAAACATCAAATAAACAAACATCACTCACTACCGCCCTCTAAAGGAGTTATTAACAAACATCAAATAAACAAACATCACTCACTACCGCCCTCTAAAGGAGTTATTAACAAACATCAAATAAACAAACATCACTCACTACCGCCCTCTAAAGTTATTAACAAACATCAAATAACCAAACATCACTCACCACCGCCCTCTAAAGGAGTTATTAACAAACATCAAATAAACAAACATCACTCACTACCGCCCTCTAAAGGAGTTATTAACAAACATCAAATAAACAAACATCACTCACTACCGCCCTCTAAAGTTATTAACAAACATCAAATAAACAAACATCACTCACTACCGCCCTCTAAAGGAGTTATTAACAAACATCAAATAAACAAACATCACTCACTACCGCCCTCTAAAGGAGTTATTAACAAACATCAAATAAACAAACATCACTCACTACCGCCCTCTAAAGTTATTAACAAACATCAAATAACCAAACATCACTCACCACCGCCCTCTAAAGGAGTTATTAACAAACATCAAATAAACAAACATCACTCACTACCGCCCTCTAAAGGAGTTATTAACAAACATCAAATAAACAAACATCACTCACTACCGCCCTCTAAAGTTATTAACAAACATCAAATAAACAAACATCACTCACTACCGCCCTCTAAAGGAGTTATTAACAAACATCAAATAAACAAACATCACTCACTACCGCCCTCTAAAGGAGTTATTAACAAACATCAAATAAACAAACATCACTCACCACCACCCTCTAAAGTTATTAACAAACATCAAATAACCCAGCGGACACCGGAGTGGTCAGAACGGGGCTGAGGAAAGACAGAAGAACAAAAGGAGAGAAGCGTTGACTGTGGACCGCAGACAGAAAACAGACGGACTGAAAGAATTTCACGAATGTCCAGCTGCTTTCGCACAGCCATGATGAATCGGAGATTGTACAGAATGGCCAAGAATGCCTCTGTGCTTAGCGCAGTCCTCTGACCAGCCTGTGGACACGGCCAGATGGGCATGAGCTGGGCCGGTCCAGCAAGTCCCACAGGGCCTCTACAGAGGAGTTAAAAGCTCTGAGGGCCATCAGTGTATCTTAAACAGCAGCAGATGGTTCTTGTGTGTGTGTGTGTGATGTGCACATGTGTGTCTAACACTTTTACACACCTTAACACAAACGCTGTGCATGTGTAATAATCCAGGATGTGGGAAAAGGTTGTTCCAGTATAGAAAGTGTAAACACGTTTATTAAGCATTTCAGTGTCCAGTCCATAGCGGACCATCACTCCTCACTTCTCTTCCCAGTTCTGGACCACCTGTTGCAGATTTAGTAGCATTAGGGTGAAGGTTCTGCTGGAAAAAGCCTGAAGAGTTTCATTCAGTCACATTCCAACATTTCCACACAAACACTGACCCCAACATTCCCTGACATATGCTGACCTCAACAAACCCTGACCTCAACATTCCCCAACAAACCGTGATGCCAAATTTGCCATCAGTGATCTCAACAATTGCCAACCTTGTTGCCAGCATTATCCAACACTGGCCAATCTGTTCCTCAATGCTGATCCCAGTATTCCCAACACTGATCCTAACAACATTTCCAAGCAAACACTGATCACAACTTTCCCAACTTGGATCCTAACAACATTAACAAACAAACACTGATCCTAATAACGTTCCCAAGCAAACACTGATCGTAACAACGTTCCCAAGCGAACACTGATCACAACTTTCCCAACATGGATCCTAACAACATTCACAAACAAACACTGATCCTAACAACAATCCCAAGCAAACACTGATCACAACTTTCCCAACTTGGATCCTAACAACATTCACAAACAAACACTGATCCTAACAACATTCACAAACAAACATTGATCCTAACAACCTTCCCAAGCAAACACTGATCGTAACAACATTCCCAAGCGAACACTGATCACAACTTTCCCAACACTGATCCTAACAACATTCACAAACAAACACTGATCACAACTTTCCCAACATTGATCCTAACAACATTCACAAACAAACATTGATCCTAACAACCTTCCCAAGCAAACACTGATCACAACTTTCCCAACACTGATTCTAACAACATTCACAAACAAACACTGATCACAACTTTCCCAACATTGATCTTAACAACATTCACAAACAAACACTGATCACAACTTTCCCAACATTGATCTTAACAACATTCACAAACAAACATTGATCCTAACAACCTTCCCAAGCAAACACTGATCACAACTTTCCCAACACTGATCCTAACAACAATCCCAAGCAAACGCTAATCACAACTTTCCCAACATGGATCCTAACAACATTCACAAACAAACACAGATCCTAACAACGTTTGCAAGCAAACACTGATCACAACTTTCCCAACAATGGTCCTATAACAACATTCACAAACAAACATTGATCCTAACAGCCTTCCCAAGCAAACACTGATCAACTTTCCCAACAATGATCCTATAACAACATTCACAAACAAACATTGATCCTAACAACCTTCCCAAGCAAACACTGATCACAACTTTCCCAACACTGATTCTAACAACATTCACAAACAAACACTGATCACAACTTTCCCAACATTGATCTTAACAACATTCACAAACAAACACTGATCACAACTTTCCCAACATTGATCTTAACAACATTCACAAACAAACATTGATCCTAACAACCTTCCCAAGCATGCACTGATCACAACCTTCCCAACG
Source organism: Megaleporinus macrocephalus (assembly GCA_021613375.1). NCBI lineage: Eukaryota > Metazoa > Chordata > Actinopteri > Characiformes > Anostomidae > Megaleporinus > Megaleporinus macrocephalus. The sequence continues at coordinate 6,963,648 of CM038711.1, forward strand.
TTGATCCTAACAACAATCCCAAGCAAACGCTAATCACAACTTTCCCAACATGGATCCTAACAACATTCACAAACAAACACAGATCCTAACAACGTTTGCAAGCAAACACTGATCACAACTTTCCCAACAATGATCCTATAACAACATTCACAAACAAACATTGATCCTAACAGCCTTCCCAAGCAAACACTGATCAACTTTCCCAACAATGATCCTATAACAACATTCACAAACAAACATTGATCCTAACAACCTTCCCAAGCAAACACTGATCACAACTTTCCCAACACTGATCCTAACAACATTTCCAAGCATGCACTGATCACAACCTTCCCAACACTGATCCTAACAACATTTCCAAGCATGCACTGATCACAACTTTCCCAACATTGATCCTAACAACATTCCTAAGCAAACGCTAATCACAACTTTCCCAACATGGATCCTATCAACATTCACAAACAAACACTGATCCTAACAATGTTCCCAAGCAAACACTGATCACAACTTTCCCAATACTGATCCTAACAACATTCCCCAGCAAACATGGATCACAACTTTCCCAATATTCTTCAGCCAACATGATTCCAATATTTCCTCAGCACAGTTCTTAACAGTCACCTAAGTGTATCCTAAAGTTTCACTGATCCTGCTAGTCAACATTTATTCTAGCATTACTCATCAGTTTTTGGGATTGTTGACATCAGCATTCCCAAAAACTGGCACCTCTATTTCCTTGTGCTGATCCCAAGCGCACCCAACATTCCCACACAAACACTGACCCCAGCAATCCCTAACATACGCTGACCCCAACAAACTCTGACCTCAACATTCCCCAACAAACTGGGATGCCAAATTTGCCATCACTGATCTCAACATTTTCTAACCTTGATGCCAGTGTTTCCCAACACTGACCCCTCTGTTCCTTCATGACCCCAGCATTTCTAACACTGATCCAAATACTGATCACAACATTCCTAACACTGAACCTAACAACATTTCCAAACAAGCACTGGTCACAACATTCCCAGCATTCCCAACACTGAACCTAGCAACATTCCCAAACACTAATCACGACTTTCCCCACACTGATCCCAATATTTTACAGCCAACATTTTCATTGTTCCCAAACACTGATTCCAATATTTTCTAACAATGTTCTCAACATTCCTCAGCACACTTCTCAACAGTCACCTAAATGGATCCTCAATTTTCACTGATATTACAAATCAGCATTACTCATCACATATCCCACCATTCTCCATTTTCTGTTTCCCAACTGGACCTCATCATTCCCTTGTATTGACATCAACATTCCCAAAAAATGGCACCTCTATTTCCTTGTGCTGATCCCAGTCACATTCCAACATTCCCACACAAACACTGACCGCAACATTCTCGAACATACGCTAACCCCAACAAACCCTTACCTCAACGTTCCCACCTATTCCTCAATGCTGATCACAACATTCCCAACACTGATCCCAGTATTCTACAGCCAATTTTTTTTTTCTAACATAATTCCAATATTTTCGAACACTGTTCTCAACATTCCTCCACATTTTCACTGATCCTACTAGTCAACCTTTATCCTACCATTTCTCATCACAGATCCCGCAATTCCACATTTTCTATTTCTCAACCGAACCTCATCATTCCCTTGTATTGACATCAACATTCCCCAACACTGGCACCTCTACTTTCCAGTGCTGATCCCGGCATTTCTAAACAATGAATTCAAAATTCCTCAACTCTGATCCCAACATTGTCCAACAAACACTTATCCCCACATTCCCATCACTAATCCAAACACTGATCACAAAACAATTCCAACACTAAACATTAGACATTCCTTAAAACACCTTTCTCAACATTTCCCAACTCTGATCCCAACCGTTCCAATAATGTTTCGCAAATGTTTTCCCAAAACACTGATCCCACCATCCCTCAATCAACATAGATCCTAACATTTTCTCATCACAGATCCCAACGTTCCCCATGAACATTTTAATTTTCCAGTGCTTTAATGTTTCGTTATGAGGATTTCTGGAAGACGTGCCCAGTCGATTCCTGGACTCTAAACCTTAATAAATAATGAATAACGTCACATGACATTGAGGAGCGGCTTTGGGTGAACTTCCAATTGATCCTCCTGGAATGATCCAGGAACAGCAGGAGCGTTGTGTATGATTAAATCAAACCAAAACAGTGCTCTGGATGTTGCCGTTGAAGTTTGCAGATCCCACTGATTCAGTAAGTTTGAACGAACTCCAGCTGCTGGTGAAATGTTAAGCCCCTGAACTCCAGAGTATCTGGGAAACCCAGAGCTTTGAGTTAAGCCATGCTGTGTGGTCTGGGACTCGGCGCTTCACTGTTCTCAGGACAACAGGGCTGATCTAGGATCAGGGATCAGGGCACCCGTCTATCAATTCTATCAAATTAAGGTCCCCGCGTGTTCGTTCCCACACACATACACATGCATTGCTGTATTATAACGGGGACGCGAGCATCTGTCAGTATCTGCTCCGTCCAACTTCACGCCCTCGCGCTGTCCTACAGGTGCACTCCGTACAGTCGTGCCTGTCCTATCGCTGGCGCTAGTGTTCCTTGCGAATGTGTGAGCGTGAAGGCAGTGTGGGAAAGTTCTGCTGGCACAAGTGTGAGTAGCAGCTGTCTTGAGGGTTGTGAATAATCAGAGAGCTTGGCCCTGTCCAGCTGTTACATCACCAGCACTCGTTACATCGCTCATACGTTAAGGATATAGCCACACACATACATACACACACACACACACATACACACACACACACATACATACACACACACACACACACACACACACAATCAAAACACAAACACACACACACACAAACATACACACACACACACACACACACACACACAATCAAAACACAAACACACACACACATACGCACACAATCAGAACACAAACACACACACATACACACACACACAAACACACACACATATATATACAAACACATACACACGCACACACACATATATATATATACACACACATACATACACACACATATATATACACACACACATACATACATACACACACACACACACACACATACACACACACACATACACACACACAAACACACACATACCACCATTGTTTACTGGGACAAGACTAGTGACCAGTTCATGTGAGAAATGGCTCCTCACGCTTCACTCTTCGTAGTATAACCTGATCATTCAGTACATTCAGGTGTTCAGCTGACTTAATTTTATTACCACATAATAAGCATTAATGAGCCTCGACCTGACCACCTCAAACACCCCCTAATTTTACCACTGCCCCCAGATGCTTGTACAGTGGGAACTATGCATGATATGTGCATCACTAGTCCATTCTAGTGCACGTAGCCTTATAAACAGTACCCTACAGTAAAATGTTACCAGCTGAACATTTTATGATCATATTGCTACATGTTGCCCTGCAATGTACACAGTCCAGTCACATTATTATGACCACTTCCTACTTTCGAAGACACTCCCACCCGTTTCACATGTCCACCATACATGCTGATTGTCTTCTCTGGGCTGGATGGGATCTTCCAGCAAGACAACGAGACACGTCACACGACTAGCAATGTCCCCCATTTGTTGAAAGAGCTGACCAAGACTTCCAAGCACTATCCTGGACCCCTAAGTCCCCCAGACGTGAACCCAATTGAGCATCTGTGGGACCACCGGGATGGCGGTGTTGTCTTTAGGTCCTTGTTGAGTCTCCCAGTTCATCTAGCGTGCTGCACACGGCAGTTACTCTGGTGGTCATAATAATGTGACTCGGCTGTGTATCATAACCCTGTTAAGTCCATCACTCAGCATATCTACCATGTTTTCAAATACAATTCAATTAACAAGCAATAGCAATCTATAATATATGTCTCTCTGCGTCTCTCTGGCTTTCCGCAGCCCTTCCCACTCGTGTCGTCCTCTCGCTGGATGGTGAAGCGGGGGGAGCTGACGGCCTACTCAGAGGAGAAGAACGGCATCTTCTCCAAGAAGACGTCACGGCAGCAGGTCTACTTCTTCCTCTTCAACGACGTCCTCATCGTCACCCGCAAGAAGAGGTGAGCGCAGCAGCGCGTGCATAGCCAGTGAAGTGAATCAGGTGAATTCCAGGAGCGGGCTTGTCTTGCAGCAGTAGGCCCGCACATGTGTGGCTGTTCGGTTCACTCTGAGAGAAGGGCTGAGGCTCATGGTAGAAGAATGTCAGGACCACTCGGGGCTAATTCCTGATCGGTGGTGTAACGTATCCTGCCATATCATAGCTAGGACTGCACCTAATCATTAATTTCGCAATCGATTAATATAACTATTCTTTTTTTTCCCCGATTAGTCGATTAATCTAACGACTAATTTTTAGATTACTCTAATGTGAGTGTGTAATAAATATTTTAAAATTATTTTATTATGGATTTGTAATCAATGAATGATCTTAAACTCATGTGATCTTTAAATCAAAAAGGATTCCACCTATAAACATTAGGGCTGTGTATTGGCAAGAACCTGACGATATAATACGTATCGTGATACAGCGGTCACGATTCAATATATCACGATATATTGCTATATTGCAAGCAAAGTCATAT
>CM038711.1:6973281-6980781 GCA_021613375.1 Megaleporinus macrocephalus
TTCTCTTCACCTCTCCTCTCTTCTCTTCTCTTCACCTCTCCTCTCTTCTCTTCTCTTCGCCTCTCTTCACCTCTCTTCTCTTCTCCTCTCTTCACCTCTCTTCTCTTCTCTTCTCTTCACCTCTCTTCTCTTCTCCTCTCTTCACCTCTTTTCTCTTCTCCTCTCTTCTCCTCTCTATTCTTCTTCACTATTGTCTTCTCCTCTCTTCTCCTTCCTTCTCTTCTTCTCTTCTCATCTCCTCTCTTCTCTTCTCCTGTCTTCTCTTCTCTTCCCCTCTCTTCTCCTCTCTTCTCCTCTCTTCTTTTCATCTCTCTTCACCTCTCTTCTCTTCACCTCTCTTCTCCTCTCTTCTCCTCTCTATTCTTCTTCACTATTGTCTTCTCCTCTCTTCTCTTCTCCTTCCTTCTCTTCTTCTCTTCTCATCTCCTCTCTTCTCTTCTCCTGTCTTCTCTTCTCCTCTCTTCTCTTCCCCTCTCTTCTCCTCTCTTCTTTTCATCTCTCTTCACCTCTCTTCTCTTCACCTCTCTTCACCTCTCTTCTCTTCTCTTCTCCTCTCTTCCCCTCTTCTCTTCTCTTCACCTCTCTTCTCTTCTCCTCTTCACCTCTCTTCTCTTCTCATCTCTTCACTTCTTCTCTCCTCACCTCTCCTATCCTCTCTACTCTTCACCTCTCTTCACTTCTCCTCTCCTCACTTCTTCTCTCCTCTCCTCTCCTATCCTCTCTACTCTTCTCCTCTCTTCACTTCTCCTCTCCTCTCTTCTCCTCTCCTATCCTCTCTTCTCCTCTCTATTCTTCTCCTCTCTTCACTTCTCCTCTCCTATCCTCTCTTCTCCTCTCTACTCTTCTCCTCTCCTCTCTTCTCCTCTCTTCACTTCTCCTCTCCTCTCTTCTCCTCTCCTATCCTCTCTTCTCCTCTCTATTCTTCTCCTCTCTTCACTTCTCCTCTCCTCTCCTATCCTCTCTTCTCCTCTCTACTCTTCTCCTCTCTACTCTTCTCCTCTCTTCACTTCTCCTCTCTTCTCTTCTCCTCTCCTCTCTTCTTCTCTCTTCTTGCTTTGTGCAGTCTCTTTTTTAGCTTTCTCATCTTCTCCTCTTCTCTCGTCTCTGGTTTTCTCTTTACTTCTCTCCTGTTCTGGCTCTGAAGCACTCAGTTCTATTGTCCCCCCTCAGAATCCTAAACTGAGATAAAGGTAATTGTAAATCTCTCTGAGGGTGTTATTAGTCTGACACTGTGATGCGTCGGTGTGTGGAAAGCTGGATGGAGGGCCTGCAGCTGCAGTGTGATGATGATGATATCATGAGAAGGCCAGAGGAGGAGGTACTCCCTCCATTATCGCATACACACCCAACATGCTTCTCATTCCAGGTCATCAGTGTGTGTGTGTGTGTGTGTGTTCCAGTGTGTTTATCCTTAGAGCTGGAACATCTCTTGGCTGCTGAGGAGGAAGTCATTAGAGCTGTCGGAACATCAGATTGTGGTTTGGTAGCTGACTCCCGGTCAGGAGCTGAGTTATTGCCTGTTTAATACAATACAAAACACCCAGCCAGAGCAGGGAGTCGTGAACCGGGCATGTGGCTGGAGATTGGACCGGGTTAAAGTGGCAGTGCTTCCATTAAACTCAACTGTCCTCCTCTTCACAGAGCCTTATGACAACCAATTAGAGGTACGCCAATTATCTATATCCCTGGCTGCTGGTGCCAGTAATTTCAATTAGCCACAATTATCATCATGAATACAGTTGTTTGCTCTTTAAATGGAACCAAAAACTGATATAAAACATCCTGAAGAAGCAGTATGTAACATCTAGTGGTGAGGTTGAGTATTGCAGCCTACTGAACACTTCTTAACCCATCAGGCGGTCCTACTCAGCCAACTCACACCATTACAGTACAGAGTAGTAGGGGTGTGCCATATCGTATCGTACACAATAATATCACCAACATTTTTGAATATCGTGATATTATACCCTGAAATATCGTGCCATATCACCCATCTCTAATTATCACATCAGGTACTACTTTTACTGTTTTTAGCAAAAGAAAAATTCTCACTTTTCTCATTTCCTATTATATATCTACTAGAGACAGATTTGATCTGTCCAGTATCATTCACTTTACTTCAGTCCTGGATATATGGAGATATTTGGAGTGCATTATTTAGTATCGTGACATTCTGGATCATTGACTTCTGTTACAATCTGATCTAATATCTAATATCTCAGAGGTGTGCTATATCATATCGTATGCAATAATAAAATTTAATTTCATTTTGTTGCAGTAGTGTATTCTTGAAATATTTTATTTTAATTCAATGTTTTGACTTATCGCAAAAATACCATAAAATATCGTGATATTATTGTAGGGCCATATCGCCCACCCCTACAGAGTAACTTCAATGTTTGATGGTGTTTTTCATTTTATTTCAATTCAGACTTAGCGTAATAATCAAATATGAATATAAATACAAATATAAATATAAATGCTACATTGAAGAGGCAACTGGACTGTTAGTGGAAGCCAGTCATGCTTTAAGAATGCAAATTGTCTGAAAATGCATGTCTGCATCACCACAGTTGCCTCAGACTATGGACTTGCATATGTTGTTTCGTACTGTATGCTATAAATAAGTCACAAACAGATAGTTTTTATTTAAGCAGCTTACTTTAGTCCATCCACAGTGTTGTACAGTGTCAGAGCTCACAAACACAAGCCTGCTTACTATCAATTAACAACACACCATGATTTGAAGTGAGTGTGAGTGATTCTCCAGTGTTAACTGGTGGCCTTAAATGTAGGCCTTAATCACATTACTGTAGCACGAGCCCTGTAGCCACAGTACACAGTTTACAAAGGGGTTTTTGGATGAGCCATCACTTTTGGTCTCTACCAGGTCCATCTACCAGGTCCATCTACCAGGTCCAGCTCTCAGGTCCAGCTCTCAGGTCCAGCTCTCAGGCCCAGCTCTCAGCTCCAGCTCTCAGGCCCAGCTCTCAGGTCCAGCTCTCAGGTCCGGCTCTCAGGCCCGGCTCTCAGGCCCGGCTCTCAGGCCCATCTCTCAGGCCCGGCTCTCAGGCCCGGCTCTCAGGCCCATCTCTCAGGCCCATCTCTCAGGCCCATCTCTCAGGTCCATCTCTCAGGTCCATCTCTCAGGTCCATCTCTCAGGTCCATCTCTCAGGCCCAGCTCTCAGGCCCAGCTCTCAGGCCCAGCTCTCAGGTCCATCTCTCAGGCCCAGCTCTCAGGCCCAGCTCTCAGGCCCAGCTCTCAGGCCCAGCACTCAGGCCCAGCACTCAGGCCCAGCACTCAGGCCCAGCACTCAGGCCCAGCTCTCAGGCCCATCTCTCAGGCCCATCTCTCAGGCCCATCTCTCAGGCCCATCTCTCAGGTCCATCTCTCAGGTCCAGTTCTTAGGTCCAGTTCTTAGGTCCTTCTCTCAGGCCCAGCTCTCAGGCCCAGCTCTCAGCTCCAGCTCTCGGCTCCAGCTCTCGGCTCCAGCTCTCAGCTCCAGCTCTCAGGCCCAGCTCTCAGCTCCAGCTCTCGGCTCCAGCTCTCAGCTCCAGCTCTCAGCTCCAGCTCTCAGGCCCAGCTCTCAGCTCCAGCTCTCAGCTCCAGCTGAGTCCCAGTCGCGTGTAAGAATAGTGAGCAGCGGTGCAGGACGCAGGGGCCTGCAGTGTGAACGTGACTGAGAGCCGCTGCGGGGCCAAACGGCGAGTTCCTGTCTAAAAGTGTGTCTAGACTTGTGCTGGGTGACGTTAGCCGAGCTCAGCTTTGCAGCCAGAGGGAAGTTCACATGATACGGGTGTGTGTTCTTGATTTATTTTTTTGTGTATGCGTTTCTCAGTCACACATACACATACAATTTGAGAAGCGTGTGGATACACGTGCACTCACTCACAGGCACAGGCACGATCTCCACACACACACACACACACACACACACACACACACACACACACTCTCTTTAACTGGCTTCTCAGCGTTTGACAGCTGAACTCGTTGCACAGCCTCGTGTTAAAGATATACTGCGTTGTTGACTTTGTAGTTACAGTGCAGTGCAGGAGTGGAACAACACGTTTCCTTCATTAGACAATAACCAGGAGCAAACTTGAAAACTTCCAGTGCACCATATCTCTATCTACTATATCTGTGTGTGTATGTGTATGTGTGTTCTTTGTAGATGTTCACTTACTTTTACAAAGCCTTTGGCCAGGGGTACCCAAACTTTTGCATACACCACATCAGAATAGTGTTTTGATAGATGAGTAATATTAACATACACCATAAATGGTTGAATGAACTGTTGTTGGTTGAATTAACGGTTATTGGTTGAATTAACGGTTGTTGGTTGAATGAACTGTGGTTGGTTGAATGAACTGTGGTTGGTTGAATGAACTGTTGTTGGTTGAATGAACTGTAGTTGGTTGAATGAACTGTGGTTGGTTGAATGAACTGTGGTTGGTTGAATGATCTGTGGGTGGTTGAAGGAACTTTAGTTGGTTGAATGAACTGTAGTTGGTTGAATGAACTATAGTTGGTTGAATGAACTGTAGTTGGTTGAATGAACTATAGTTGGTTGAATGAACTGTTGTTGGTTGAATGAACTGTTGTTGGTTGAATGAACTGTAGTTGGTTGAATGAACTGTAGTTGGTTGAATGAACTGTGGTTGGTTGAATGAACTGTTGTTGGTTGAATGAACTGTGGTTGGTTGAATGAACTGTGGGTGGTTGAATGAACTGTAGTTGGTTGAATGAACTGTGGTTGGTTGAATGAACTGTAGTTGGTTGAATGAACTGTAGTTGGTTGAATGAACTATAGTTGGTTGAATGAACTGTGGTTGGTTGAATGAACTGTTGTTGGTTGAATGAACTGTGGTTGGTTGAATGAACTATAGTTGGTTGAATGAACTGTTGTTGGTTGAATGAACTGTTGTTGGTTGAATGAACTGTTGTTGGTTGAATGAACTGTAGTTGGTTGAATGAACTGTAGTTGGTTGAATGAACTGTGGTTGGTTGAATGAACTGTTGTTGGTTGAATGAACTGTTGTTGGTTGAATGAACTGTAGTTGGTTGAATGAACTGTGGTTGGTTGAATGAACTGTGGTTGGTTGAATGAACTGTTGTTGGTTGAATGAACTGTAGTTGGTTGAATGAACTGTTGTTGGTTGAATGAACTGTGGTTGGTTGAATGAACTGTTGTTGGTTGAATGAACTGTGGTTGGTTGAATGAACTGTGGTTGGTTGAATGAACTGTGGTTGGTTGAATGAACTGTTGTTGGTTGAATGAACTGTTGTTGGTTGAATGAACTGTAGTTGGTTGAATGAACTGTGGTTGGTTGAATGAACTGTTGTTGGTTGAATGAACTGTGGTTGGTTGAATGAACTGTGGTTGGTTGAATGAACTGTTGTTGGTTGAATGAACTGTTGTTGGTTGAATGAACTGTTGTTGGTTGAATGAACTGTGGTTGGTTGAATGAACTGTTGTTGGTTGAATGAACTGTTGGTTGAATGAACTGTAGTTGGTTGAATGAACTGTTGTTGGTTGAATGAACTGTGGTTGGTTGAATGAACCTTGGTTGGTTGAATGAACTGTGGTTGGTTGAATGAACTGTGGTTGGTTGAATGAACCTTGGTTGGTTGAATGAACTGTGGTTGGTTGAATGAACTGTGGTTGGTTGAATGAACTGTGGTTGGTTGAATGAACTGTGGTTGGTTGAATGAACTGTAGTTGGTTGAATGAACTGTAGTTGGTTGAATGAACTGTAGTTGGTTGAATGAACTGTAGTTGGTTGAATGAACTGTTGTTGGTTGAATGAACTGTTGTTGGTTGAATGAACTGTTGTTGGTTGAATGAACTGTAGTTGGTTGAATGAACTGTTGTTGGTTGAATGAACTGTTGTTGGTTGAATGAACCGTTGTTGGTTGAATGAACCGTTGTTGGTTGAATGAACCGTTGTTGGTTGAATGAACTGTAGTTGGTTGAATGAACTGTTGTTGGTTGAATGAACTGTAGTTGGTTGAATGAACCGTTGTTGGTTGAATGAACCGTTGTTGGTTGAATGAACCGTTGTTGGTTGAATGAACTGTTGTTGGTTGAATGAACTGTAGTTGGTTGAATGAACCGTTGTTGGTTGAATGAACCGTTGTTGGTTGAATGAACCGTTGTTGGTTGAATGAACTGTAGTTGGTTGAATGAACTGTAGTTGTTTGAATGAACCGTGGTTGGTTGAATGAACCGTGGTTGGTTGAATGAACCGTGGTTGGTTGAATGAACTGTTGTTGGTTGAATGAACTGTAGTTGGTTGAATGAACTGTAGTTGGTTGAATGAACTGTGGTTGGTTGAATGAACCGTTGTTGGTTGAAGGAACTTTAGTTGGTTGAAGGAACTGTAGTTGGTTGAATGAACTGTAGTTGGTTGAATGAACTGTAGTTGGTTGAATGAACTGTTGTTGGTTGAATGAACTGTTGTTGGTTGAATGAACTGTAGTTGGTTGAATGAACTGTGGTTGGTTGAATGAACTGTTGTTGGTTGAATGAACTGTGGTTGGTTGAATGAACTGTGGTTGGTTGAATGAACTGTTGTTGGTTGAATTAACTGTTGTTGGTTGAATGAACTGTTGTTGGTTGAATGAACTGTTGTTGGTTGAATGAACCGTTGTTGGTTCAATGAACCGTTGTTGGTTCAATGAACTGTTGTTGGTTGAATGAACTGTTGTTGGTTGAAGGAACTTTAGTTGGTTGTATGAACTGTGGTTGGGTGAATGATCTGTGGTTGGTTGAATGAACTGTTGTTGGTTGAATGAACTGTTGTTGGTTGAATGAACTGTTGTTGGTTGATTGAACTGTAGTTGGTTGAATGAACTGTAGTTGGTTGAAGGAACTTTAGTTGGTTGAATGAACTGTGGTTGGTTGAATGAACTGTGGTTGGTTGAATGAACTGTGGTTGGTTGAATGATCTGTGGTTGGTTGAATGATCTGTGGTTGGTTGAATGATCTGTGGTTGGTTGAAGGAACTGTGGTTGGTTGAATGAACTGTGGTTGGTTGAATGAACTGTGGTTGGTTGAATGAACTTTAGTTGGTTGAATGAACTGTGGGTGGTTGAATGATCTGTGGGTGGTTGAATGATCTGTAGTTGGTTGAATGAACTGTGGTTGGTTGAATGAACTGTGGTTGGTTGAATGAACTGTGGTTGGTTGAATGAACTGTAGTTGGTTGAATGGTTGAGTGATTGTTACTGAGACTTGTAACACGCTTACTGTAGGGTACTGTACGTAAGGGCTACAGGACATCTACATAGGCTAACATGACGGCTGACATAACTGCTTATAAATGCTTATTCTATTAGACTTGGGGTCTGTCTCAAAACCAAGTGAGCTGCCTAAGTAGGCAGCATTTTATGTCATAGTATGCGCTTCCGACATGTAGGCTGTCTTAATTGTTAGACACCTTAAACATACTGTCTACTGAGGCTCCTTATTTATACCTGATTTTAAGGAAGCATC
>CM038711.1:6985781-6998281 GCA_021613375.1 Megaleporinus macrocephalus
CACACACCTGACCAGCCCGGCCCTGGACTGCAACCCCTGTCCATCAGAACTGTAGTGCTTTATCATAGCTCATAGTCATTTCTAATACTTTCATCTGTTATTGTAGCTCTCGGTCTTACAGTAATACTAATACTAGAATGCATAAGACTGTCCAATAGCATTCATATGGTCTTATAAACATGAATTAAAGGCTTTGCGCATGGTGAATGGTTCATGTACTCTTTAATATTGTTACGTTTATGGCATACAAAAGTGCTTAGTGTTTGGTTAGAGTATGTACCTCTATCTAGTACAAACAGGTTTAAGTCCAAACTACTCTTATACTCAAACACTGCCATAAACACAGGGCCAGTGCCAGAAAAAAGACAATGCAATTCTTATTCCAAATTATCATCTTCAACATCTTTTAAAACATCAACAGGATTAGGGATTTTCTGTCTAAACCAGACCTGGAGAAACTCCTCCATGCCTTTGTCTCCAGCAGGATGGATTACTGTAACGCTCTCTTAACTGGACTTCCAAAAAAGACCATTAAACAGCTTCAGCTAATTCAGAATGCAGCCGCCAGAGTTCTCACTAGGAGCAAAAGAAGGGAACACATCACCCCCATTCCTAAATCCTTACACTGGATACCAGTCTGTTACAGAATAGACTTCAAGGTCCTGTTACTGCTCTATAGATGTCTAAATGGTGTAGGACCAGCATATCTGTGTGATCTAGTACAGCAATATGAGCAGATCTCTTAGATGGTTAGGAAGTAGTCAGTTAGTCCTTCCTAAGGTAAAGACTAAGCAGGGTTTAGTTACTGTGCTGCTGTTAAGTGGAATCAGTTGAGCGAGAGTTTTAGAAGAGCCCCAACACTGGACACCTTTAAATCCAGACTGAAAACATTCCTGTTTGAGCAGCTCGGTTTAGAACTCGTACTCTTACTGAACTGTTAGTTATTCATTTTAAACCTCTTTCTTCATTTTTTATGTTTCATTTTTTTTCTTGTAAACATTTTATCAGCACACAGTCCAACAGCACTTTTAAACCTTATTCTCATTTCCTACTTCTAGCTTGCTATGACCATTTGAGTGCTACACTCAAGAAAAACAGATTTTTTTTTAAATTTTTTATTTTTTTAATGCTTTGTTTCTTATTTCTTTATTTATGTAAAGCACTTTGAGTTGCCACTGTGTATTAAAGGTGCTATACAAATAAACTTGCCTTGCCTTGCCTATCAAGACTGGAACGCCTACAGAGAAGAGAACAAATACAAGACTACATACAGTACAAGTGCAGTACCAGAGGTCCTAGAAGATCAAGTGCAGTTACGGTTTCTACCAATGCTTCAGTAGATCAGTTTTTATAAGTGATTTACAAAGAGACGGTGGTCTTCAGTCTGCGTTTGAAGACCACGAGAGAGTTCGCTGTTCGGACAGCCAGTGGAAGTTCATCCCACCATCTGGGCTCCAGGACAGAGAAGAGTCTTGTCGCGTGTCTTTCATGAATCTTGAGTGATGGCGGGTCAAGGGCTCGAGGTGTGTTTTGACTTTTGACCATTGCCATAAGGTCAGGAGGAGCTGGTCCATTCTTGGCTTTGTAGGCATCAGAACTTTAAACTGAATGCGAGCAGCTACCGGAAGCCAGTGAAGTGTGGAGTGTGCAGCAGTGGAGTGACATGAGTGAACTTGGGAAGACTGAAGATTGTTCATATCTCATTGATACTGCCAGTGCCAACTCACTCTGGCTTGTGTAATGGACTATAACAAACAAACCCTGCCTACTCCCAAAAATTAATATTCTTTGCCAATATTCATGTCTTAAAGGAGCAGTTTGTATGATGATGCTATAACTGGTAGGGGTGTGAGGTCATCTCACGAGACGAGACGAGACGAGATTTTAAAAAACTGATAAAGACAAAGATATGTGTATTTGACAAAGTCAGAAAACGCAAACCCAACAGACTGGTCTCCTCTTTTACGAGGCTCTTAAAAGGAATTCGTTTCGTAATTGTGATATACCTCTAGATGTCCAAACATCGGTTGTTATGGCGATGATTACTGTCTCTTTTAGGGTTTGTAAGTGTCGTCTGTCCTTTTCTTCATCTTTTGTTTACAGGCACGAGGGGCTTCAGTAGAAAGACATGGTGGCGCTGCAAGAGTTTTAGCATAGCACTCTAATACGGGTTATTGTTTCCACCGGCAACCAAACATGCAGCCAGACATATGACTTAAAAGCAGCAGGAGCTTCTTATATAAGAATTTCCTCCAATGACAGTACACTGATGTCTTTGACATGTAGACACAGCTGTTATTTCTTCACACTCTGTTGACAGTTTTAATCGCTTTTGAAATTTTTTAACAAAAAAAAATACATATGGCTCCTTTAAAGTATTTTTTTATTATGAGTGTAGATTGTCATTCAAGTAAAGTGATAATTTCCCCCATAGAGTCCTATTCATTTTTGGACACACCCAAACATTGTGTTTTCATTTAACCTACAGCCTCTAAACTGCATGTACTCACTCAGAGCAGATGCCCGAACTTTAATTCACAAACATACTGACCTGCACTCCTCTATTTGTCATTTATTCATCCCTCGTTCCTCCCATAGGATCACATTCATTTTCGGCCGAACTCAAAACATTATGGTTTTATTAAACCTACAGCCACCAAACTGCCTGTACTTACTCAGGGCAGATCCCCAAGCACTACTCCACAAACATACTGAGCTGCTCTCCTTTATTTGTCATTTATTCATCCCTCGTTCCTCCCATAGGATCCCATTCATTTTCGGCCGAACTCAAAACATGAAGTTAGTGTAACAAGATTTTATTCCATGTGATTATGGATTATATTTATTCCTTTGTGCATGTAGTATAATGGTGATGTAATGCAAACAGGAAGAGGGCCAAATCAATAAGGGAGGTGAGTTCAGACACCTGAACTTTCACACTTTCTTTAGGAATCAGTGAGTTTAGGCATCAGGTTCCTTGCACGCTTGAAAACCCAGTTTCAGTAGCTGAGAGTTTTGAACTCAGGTTTCTGGCTGGCAGTGGCAAGTATTGTTGCTATGTTTTTGATGTGCACTGTTTCTGTTATGAAGAGCCTGAAAGTGCGTGTTTGCACAGTTTCCCACTTTAACCTCAGCTGAGACCTGCTGGGGTAGCTTTGCTGTGGAGCTGCTTACCTCAGTGTGGATTTGTGAGCTCGAATAGTCGTTTAGGTGGCGTATAAAAGAGTGTGACACACTGTAGTAATGACAGTACAGGACCAGCACACTGACGGCTGAGGATTGTCTGTACTTCTTCCCACAGTAGTGTAAACAAGCCTGTCTGAGAGTACAGCGCACCTCTAATGCAGCTCTGCAGCTGAGACGCTGTCCCTGAACTGGTCTTGGTTCAGTTCAAATACAGTGGCTACAGTTAGAGAGTGAGTGTGTGAGTGTGTGAGTGTGCGAGTGAGCGAGAGTGTGTGTGTGTGTTAGTGATTGTGTGAGTGAGTGAGTGAGTGAGAGTTTGTGAGTGTGTGTGTGTGTAAGTGATTGTGTAAGTGATTGTGTGAGTGATTATGAGTGTGCGAGTGAGTGTGCGAGTGAGTGTGCGAGTGAGTGAGCGAGTGAGTGAGTAAGTGAGTGAGTGGATGGATGGATGGATGTGGGAGGGTTAGTGAACAGGACCCATTTGTAATGAGCTGTTGCCTAGCAACCACCCAAACAATGCGCTCCATGTTTCCACACACAGTCCTGCTTTCTTTCTTTCTTTCTTTCTCTCTCTTACTCTCTCTCATTCTTTCTCTCTCTTTTTCTCTCTCTCTTTCTCTCTCTGTCTGTCTCTCCTCTTTCTCTTTCTCATTCTCTTTATCTTTCTCTCCGGATGGCTTTCCGCACTAAAATAAACTGAACATGTTACTGGGGGGAAAAAAACCTACAGAAAATTTGGTCCGACTGAAACAGGTGGTCTAGTTATAGTTTGATCCAGACCACGTTGGTCCACTGGCGGTCCGAGACCCTGTTCACGCCTGCTGTCGTAGTTTGAATCAAACTGAAATGAAAGAAGGGCTGGACCAAACAAGGTGGGTGTGAAAGCCCCCCATAGGCACAGATGCACTTACACCCAGTTACATACACCCACACACACACTCTCACTCGCTGTCAGCTCCTCTGCTGGCTTTCAGGGGGGTCAGATGGAGGGAAATGAGGGGCAATTACTGAGGTTTCCTCCGTTAACACCTCTCTGTGAGGAGCTTCACAACAAAGCCTCCAACGCCGAGCTCACCACGGAGTAATAAACCGCACACCCAGCGTGAAACAGAGAGAGGGAGAGGGGGAGGGAAAGAAAGGGGTGAAATCAGAGCTCCAGTGGAGGACCGGGCTCACTCGGAGGGGCAGAATGAAGGAATTTCACACTTTTATCCAGCTATGATAAACCTGAGCGCAGGAACAGCCCGGTGTGTTCCAGGACTGATACTGACGCAACCTTCTCTGCTCCAACCCTCAAACTAGTCAGTCTCTCTACTTACCCAATAGGGAGCGCTGTTTCAGGATAGATTTGTCAGATTCAGTGCGTGTAGCGCAACCAGGGGTGTAGAGTAACCTGGGAAAAGTGGTGTAGAGTAACCAGGGAAAAGTGGTGTAGAGTAACCAGGGAAAAGGGGTGTAGAGTAACCTGGGAAAGGGGTGTAGAATAACCAGGGAAAAGGGGTGTAGAGTAACCTGGGAAAGGGGTGTAGAATAACCAGGGAAAAGGGGTGTAGAGTAACCTGGGAAAGGGGTGTAGAGTAACCAGGGAAAAGGGGTGTAGAGTAACCTGGGAAAGGGGTGTAGAGTAACCAGGGAAAAGAGGTGTAGAGTAACCAGGGAAAAGGGGTGTAGAGTAACCAGGGAAAAGAGGTGTAGAGTAACCAGGGAAAAGGGGTGTAGAGTAACCCAGGGAAAAAGTGGTTTGTAGAGTAACCAGGGAAAAAGAGGTGTAGAGTAATCCTGGGAAAAGGGGTTGTAGAATAACCAGGGAAAAGGGGTGTAGAGTAACCTGGAAAGGGGTGTAGAGTAACCAGGGAAAAGGGTGTAGAGTAACCTGGGAAAGGGGTGTAGAGTAACCAGGGGAAAAAGGGGGTGTAGAGTAACCAGGGAAAAAGGGGTGTAGAGTAAGTAACCAGGGAAAAAGAGGGTGTAGAGTAACCAGGGAAAAGGGGTGTAGAGTAACCTGGGGAAAAGGGGTGTGAATAACCAGGTAAAATGTGTAGAATACACCAGGGAAAAGTGGGTGTAGAGTAACCTGGAAGAGGGGGGGTGTAGAGTAACCTGGGAAAGGGGGTGTAGAATAACCAGGGAAAAGGGGTGTAGAGTAACCAGGGAAAAGGGGTGTAGAGTAACCTGGAAAAGGGGGTGTAGAGTAACCTGGGAAAGGGGTGTAGAGTAACCAGGGAAAGGGGTGTAGAGTAACCAGGGGAAAAGTGTTCCTGGGAAGTGTAGAGTAACCATGTGGAAAAGGGGTGTAGAGTAACCTGGGAAAGGGGTGTAGAGTAACCAGGGAAAAAGGGTGTAGAGTAACCAGGGAAAAAGGGGGGTGTAGAGTAACCTGGGAAAGGGGTTGTAGAGTAACCAGGGAAAGGGGTGTAGAGTAACCCAGGGAAAAGGGGTGTAGAGTAACCTGGGAAAAGGGGTTGTAGAGTAACCTGGGAAAGGGGTGTAGAGTAAACCAGGGAAAAGGGGTGTAGAGTAACCAGGGAAAAGGGGTGTAGAGTAACCTGGAAAAGGGGGTGTAGAGTAACCTGGGAAAGGGGTGTAGAGTAACCAGGGAAAGGGGTGTAGAGTAACCAGGGAAAAGGGGTGTAGAGTAACCTGGGAAAAGGGGTGTAGAGTAACCTGGGAAAGGGGTGTAGAGTAACCAGGGAAAAGGGGTGTAGAGTAACCAGGGAAAAGGGGTGTAGAGTAACCTGGGAAAAGGGGTGTAGAGTAACCTGGGAAAAGGGGTGTAGAGTAACCTGGGAAAGGGGTGTAGAGTAACCTGGGAAAGGGGGTGTAGAGTAACCAGGGAAAAGGGGTGTAGAGTAACCTGGAAAAAGGGGTGTAGAGTAACCAGGGAAAGGGGTGTAGAGTAACCAGGGAAAGGGGTGTAGAGTAACCAGGGAAAAGGAGTGTAGAGTAACCAGGGGTGTAGAGTAACCAGGGAGAGGAGTGTAGAGTAACCAGGGAAAAGGGGTGTAGAGTAACCTGGGAAAAGGGGTGTAGAGTAACCAGGGGTGTAGAGTAACCTGGGAAAGGGGTGTAGAGTAACCAGGGAAAGGGGTGTAGAGTAACCAGGGAAAGGGGTGTAGAGTAACCAGAGAGAGGAGTGTAGAGTAACCAGGGGTGTAGAGTAACCAGGGGTGTAGAGTAACCAGGGAGAGGAGTGTTTGTAGAGCAGATCTTTAATCAGACTAATATAAAGCTGATCTGATTAAAACCAACAGGCAGAATCTCAGACGCTGTTGGCTGGAAGCACAAACCTGCAGCTCAGTGCTCTCTCTGCTCTGCGCTGAGTCTTATTTTCTCTTTCTCTCTTCTTTTTAGCTCATGATATTAAGAAAAATGTCTTCTGCTGTGTGTGTGTGTGTGTGTGTGTGTGTGTTAGCACATCTGTTGTGTGTGTGTGTGTGTGTATCAGCTGGTGTAAGAATGTTGATACCTGTTGTGAGCGTATGTGTTTGTGTGTCCACTCGGCTGGTCCAGCTGCTCTTCCCACGCTGACTGAAACTCGAACTCACTCAAGCTGTTTTACTGTTCGAGGTTGGCAGTGAAGGAGAGCGACGCCACTGCATTACAGAATTCTTACGTAGCATAACCAGGAAAGTGGGTGTGACATATCTGTGAAAATAGGTGTAGTGTAAACAGGGAAATGGGTGTAGAGTATTTGTCAGATTCAATGTGTGTAGCGCAACTAGGCAAACGGGTGTAGAGTAATCAGGGAAAGGGGTGTAGAGTAATCAGGGAAATAGGGGGAAGCGTAACCAGGGAAATGGGGGGAAGCGTAACCAGGGAAAGGGGTGTAGAGTAACCAGGGAAATAGGGGGAAGTGTAACCAGGGAAATGGGGGGAAGCGTAACCAGGGAAATGGGGGGAAGCGTAACCAGGGAAATGGGGGGAAGCGTAACCAGGGAAATGGGGTGTAGAGTAACCAGGGAAAGGGGTGTAGAGTAACCAGGGAAAGGGGTGTAGAGTAACCAGGGAAATAGGGGGAAGTGTAACCAGGGAAATGGGGGGAAGCGTAACCAGGGAAATAGAAGCGTAACCAGGGAAATGGCTGTAGAGTAATCAGGGAAGTGGGTGTGTAGAGCAACCAGGGAAATAGGGGGAAGTGTAACCAGGGAAATGGGGGGAAGTGTAACCAGGGAAATGGGGGGAAGTGTAACCAGGGAAATGGGGGGAAGCGTAACCAGGGAAATGGAGAGAAGCGTAACCAGGGAAATGGAGGGAAGCATAACCAGGGAAATGGGGGGGAAGCGTAACCAGGGAAATGGAGGGAAGCGTAACCAGGGAAATGGCTGTAGAGTAATCAGGGAAGTGGGTGTAGAGTAACCAGGGAAATGGAGGGAAGCATAACCAGGGAAATGGAGGGAAGCGTAACCAGGGAAATGGAGGGAAGCGTAACCAGGGAAAGGGGTGTAGAGTAACCAGGGAAAGGGGTGTAGAGTAACCAGGGAAAGGGGTGTATCAGAGCTATGGAAATCAGTGGTGAGTACCTGTAGAAACAGGTGAGGATAAAGTTGGAAATGAGTGTCGCCTGTTTGTTCAGTACTATATTTATATATATATAATATTTATCTTCCACTCACGCTCTGTGTTAGGATAGCTGAGCTGCAGGAGTAGACCTTCTGTATTTGGGGATTTTCCTGTGACCTCGAGGTCACTGTGAGCAACGAGTTGGACAAAAACTGCATTCTGAACTCCCCCCACCCACCCAGCCCCCCATATCCAGTGGAAACTGTGCTGACCCTCTGAGTCGGTCTGGTCCCTGACAGTGAGCGTGAACCCCACTTCCCAGCCTAAAAATAGACTCTTCTCTGGAATCTCATTAGGCACCAATTAGTGAATAGATGAGTCACAACCAGTTCATGAATGCTAATTGCCGCTTGTTGTGTAAGGGCCCTCGTGTAAGGGCCGTGCGGTCGTCCCAGCTTTGAAGTGGTTCAGAATAAGACTGTGAGCGCTGAGTCACAGCCCGCCATGCTGGTGGACTTCTGCCTGCAGACGGCGTCTGAGCGTGTTTCCGTGACTGCGTCCGAGTGAGTGCTGTGCTGTTTGTGTGCTGACCGGCGGTTTCCAGGTTCCACACTGCGCTAATGTGGTTCAGCCGGCTCTGCGGAATCACAACACGACACAAAGGCACTTGTTTCTGTGGAACTCCAGCAGAATGGAAGACTGTGACCATGACCAGCTGAAAATCTAACCGTCAGCAACATGAAACGATGATTGACTCACATCCTGCCTGTTTTGGTGTCTGACCCAGACGGTCTGTCTGAGTTTATTTGTCTTGTATTGCTTTTCCAGTGTCTCCAGCACGCAGCTTCAAAGCGTTCGGCTGGATTTGGCTGAAGTTTACGCATTTCTCACCTGCTGTAGTCAGTCCGCCTAAACCTGTTTAGTGTCTGAAGTCTGCCTTATTAGTTTTGCTCCAGATCCACAAAGTTATAAGTAAAGAAAGCCACACACTCTCACACTGTGTCAGAAACTATATATATATATATTTATATAAATATATATATATATATATATATATATATATATATATATATATATATATATATATATATATACATATACATACAGGGGTTGGACAATGAAACTGAAACAGCTGGTTTTAGACCACAATAATTTATTAGTATGGTGTAGGGCCTCCTTTTGTGGTCAATACAGCGTCAGTTCGTGTTGGGAATGACATATACAAGTCCTGCACAGGGGTCAGAGGGATTTTAAGCTATTCTTCTTGCAGGATAGTGTTCAGGTCACTATGTGATGCTGGTGGAGGAAAACGTTTCCTGACTCGCTCCTCCAAAACACCCCAAAGTGGCTCAATAATATTTAGATCTGGTGACTGTGCAGGCCATGGGAGATGTTCAACTTCACTTTCATGTTCATCAAATCAATCTTTCTCCAGTCTTGCTGTGTTGGTGCATTGTCATCCTGATACACGGCACCGCCTTCAGGATACAATGTTTGAACCATTGGATGCACATGCGCCAGGGGAGTAACACTCAGACACCGCCAGCTTCGTCTACAGTCTACCGCCTTAGATTTAACTCCTAGACGAGGATCATCTTCACTTGTGTGGAGCTGGTCTGATCTGAAAAGACTGACGCTACTCAGAAGACGGCAGTTTACAGACTTTGTAAGAAAACAGCAGTTAAAGATCTACACAGCTAACCTGTTCATCATCTCCCAACAAACCTCCACACAGAGTATGAGGAGTATTAAGAGAGTATGAGGAGTATGAGGAGAGTATGAAGAGAGTATGAGGAGTGTGAACAGAGTATGAAGAGAGTATGAAGAGAGTATGAGGAGAGTATGAAGAGAGTAGTATGAAGAGTATGAAGAGAGTATATGAGGAGAGGTATGAAGAGAGTATGAGGAGAGTATGAAGAGAGATATGAGGAGAGATATGAAGAGAGTATGAAGAGAGTATGAGGAGTGTTGAACAGAGTATGAAGAGAGTATGAAGAGAGTATAGAGGAGAGTATGAAGAGAGTATGAAGAGTATGAAGAGAGTATGAGGAGAGTAGTGAAGGAGAGTATGAGGAGAGTCATGAGGATGGAGTATGAAGAGAGTATGAAGAGAGTGATGAGGAGTATAGGAGAGTGAGAGTATGAAGAGAGTATGAGGAGAGTATGAAAGAGAGTATGAAGAGTATGAGGAGTATGAGGAGAGTATGAAGAGAGTATGAGGAGAGTATGAAAGAGAGTATGAGGAGAGTATGAAGAGAGTATGAAGACGAGTATGAAGAGAGTATGAGGAGAGTATGAAGAGAGTATGAGGAGGAGAGTAGTGAAGAGAGTATGAGGAGAGTATGAGGAGAGTATGAGGAGAGTATGAAGAGAGTATGAAGAGAGTTAGGAGTTTGGAGTATGAAGAGAGTGATACGAGGAGTAATGAAGAGAGTATGAAGAGATAATTGAGGAGTATGAGGAAGTAGTATGAAGAGAGTATGAAGGAGAGTATGAAGAGAGTATGAAGAGAGTATGAGGAGAGTATGAAGAGAGTATGAAGAGTATGAGGAGTATGAGGAGAGTATGAAGAGAGTATGAAGAGAGTATGAGGAGAGTATGAGGAGAGTATTGAGGAGAGTTATGAGGAGAGTATGAAGAGAGTAAGAAGAGAGTATTGGAGTATGAAGTAGAGGAGAGTATGAAGAGGAGTATGAAGAGAGTATGAAGAGATAATGAGGAGTATGAGGAGAGTATGAAAGAGAGTATGAAGAGAGTATGAAGAGAGTATGAAGAGAGTATGAGGAGAGTATGAGGAGAGTATGAAGAGAGTATGAAGAGAGTATGAAGAGATATTGAGGAGTATGAGGAGAGTATGAAGAGATATTGAGGAGTATGAGGAGAGTATGAAGAGAGTATGAGGAGAGTATGAGAGGAGTATGAAGAGAGTATGAAGAGAGTATGAAGAGATATTGAGGAGTGATGTAAGGGAGTATGAAGAGAGTATGAAGAGAGTATGAAGAGAGCTATTGAGGAGTAGTGAGGAGAGTATGAAATGAGAGATATTGAGGAGTATGAGGAGGAGTATGAAGAGAGTATGAGGAGTGTGAACAGAGTGATGAAGAGAGTATGAAGAGATAAGAAAGATGATATTGAGCGAGTATGAGAGAGTAGAGGATGTATAGAGATGTATGAGGAGTGTATGAAGAGAGTATGGAGGAGTATGAGAGGTGATGAGAGTATGAGGAGTGTATGAGAGAGTATGAGGAGAGTATGAAGAGAGTATGAGAAAGAGTATGATGAGAGTATGAGAGAGAGTGAATGATAGAGTATGAAACGAGAGTATGAGAGAGAGTATGAGGAGAGGAGTATGAAAGAGAGAGTATGAGGAGTAGTGAACAGAGTATGAAGAGAGTATGAAGAGATATTAGAGAGTATGAAGAGAGTATGAGAGAGTATTGAGGAGTGTGGAGAGAGAGTGTATGAAGAGATATGAAGAGAGTATGAGGAGAGTATGAAGAGAGTATGAAGAGAGTATCGAGGAGTATGAAGAGAGTATGAAGAGAGTATGAAGAGAGTATGAGGAGTATGAGGAGTATAAGAGAGTATGAAGAGAGTATGAGGAGGTATGAACAGAGTATGAAGAGAGTAATTTGAGAGTATGAGGAAGAGTATGACGAGAGTATGAAGAGAGTATGAAAGAAAGTAATGAGGAGTAGAGGAGAGATATGAGGAGAGTATGAGGAGAGTATGATGGAGAGGTATGAACGAGAGTATTGAGCGTATGAGGAGAGATGGAAGAGATATGAAGAGAGTATGAGTGAGTATGAAGAGAGTATGAAGCAGAGTATGAAGAGATGTGATGAGGAGAGTATGAGGAGAGTGTGAAGAGAGTATGAAGAGAGTAATAATGGAGAGTATGAGGAGTGAGGGAAGAGTAGAGGAGTCCACGAGTGTATGAGAGTCGTGAAAGGAGAAGTTAGAAAGAGAAGAGAGAGAGTTGAAGAAAGAATAGTGAGGAGAGTATGAGAGAGAGTATGAAGAGAGAGTATGAGTGAGGAGTGATGAGGACGAGTATGAGGAGAGTGATGAGGAGTGTGAACAGACAGAGTATGGAAGAGCGTAGAATGAAGAGAGTAGTTAATGAAAGAGGAGTTATGAGGAGTGTGAACAGAGTAATGAAGAGAGTATGAAGAGAGTATGAAGAGAGCATTGAGTATATGAAGAGCGTATGAGGATCGGAGTGGTGAACAGAGTTATGAAGAGAGAGAGTATGAGGGGAGAGTCTGAAGAGAAGTATGAAGAGATAGAGAGTATGAAGCGCGTATGAAGGAGAGTATGAACGAGCGAGAGTGATGAGGAGAGTATAAGGAGAGTATGAAGAGAGTATGGAGGAGTAGGAGTATGAAGAGAGTGATATGAACGAGGAGTTAATGAAGAGAGTATGAGGAGTATGAAGAGAGTATGATCGTAGAGAGAAAGAGGAGTCTGAGGAGAGTGATGAGGGAGAGTCTGAGGAGGGTATGAAGAGGAGTATGGAAGATGACGTATAAGGAGAGTATGGAGGGTGTGTGCAGAGAGTTACAAGGAGAGTATTGACGAGAGTGTGTAAGCGGAGAATGGAGGAGCGTATGAAGGAGAGGATGAAGAGACGTATGAGGGAGAGTATGAGGAGAGTGAGGAGGAGTGCTGAACAGACGTATGAGAGGAGTATGAAGAGAGTTATGAAATGAGGGTGTAGGAGTGTGAAACAGAGTATGAAGACGAGTATGATGAGAGTATGAGGCGTGAGTGAATACAGAGTATGACGAGAGTGTGAACAGATGTGAAAGAGA
>CM038711.1:7003281-7035781 GCA_021613375.1 Megaleporinus macrocephalus
TAGAAAAATTAATAACTTAATAATAACAGCTGATTGTAGTATTGTAGATTGTAGTTCTCTGTAGTTTGATTGTGTTTACTTATTTACACTTAGAAACTCAACAGTGGTCTATAAATGAACAGGGGTTGGGGGGGGGTCTCTGATGGTCTGCACTCCTGCACTGTATACACAACACATACAAATTAGCAGAGTGAGTGAGCGGGTTCAGGATCGATGCCTATATTTAGACGATTATCAATTAAAATAATACCTGAATTTAACAGAGAAACATTATATTAGTATTGGTTATTGGTTATTGGTTATAAGTCAATACTCAAATGTTCAGATATCATGATATATATATAATGGAGAAGAGGGATTGTATCATCTGTAATTGTTGTAGGTGCTTTAAAAACATATCCAAGCTGTTTAATGATCTTATTAACACGTACTCTGATCAAACGATAATATGGTTATTAGTCTGTTATTCATGTGTGTCATTCTCTCTCTCTCTCTCTCTCTCTCTCTCTCTCTCTCTCTCTCTCTCTCTCTAGTAATGAGCGTGCTCGCTGGATCAGTGCTCTGGGACAAAGTAACACTGAGAAGAGGAACTCTGACAGAACGAGTGAGTTGTTGTTGGTTTTTGTTTTGGTTAAACCTTCTGCAGAGCATGAGCAGGCATTGCTGGTTACAGGCTGATTATATTCGGAAATATTAGGAAAATATTAGAAATATTAGATGTTCTCCGTTTCAGCAGTCATGCACAGTCCAGTGAAGGAGACTACTGACCACTGAATTACTGACCACTGAATTACTGCCTCGGCTGTTTCTTAAGGATTTACCTGCTGCTTTCTCTCCTCTCATGTAGCCCAGCTCTGCTGTGTGAAGGCGAGAGCGCTCTAGTGGGCTGTGAGATGAGGCAATTCTAAGTTGCCCAAACTTTTAAAACTAACTCGGAGAAACAGTACCTCCTGCTGGCCATGTGACTCACTGCAGCCCCTCTCATAGTGTCACCAGTGTTTGTCTCCTGCCTCGCACGTTCAAGAGCTCCACCTGCTTCACTGCTCAGTTCAGTCTCTGACCACAGGGCTGCTGCCGTCCAGGTGCTGTCTGGGTGGTGGTCCACACTCAGCACAGCAGTGTTAGTGGGGTTTTTACACAGGTTGGTCTACTGACCACCAGCTCTGTGGTTAAAAACTGACCAGTGTGGAACTGTGGGGTCCTACAAATAAGGGGGCCTCACACATGGCTTCAACAATTCTTAACCCTTAACTCAAATATGAGGAACTGTGGGGTCCTATAAATAAGGGGGCCTCAGGCAGGGCTGCAAATAGACTTAACTCAAATATGAGGAACTGCGGGGTCCTTTAAATAAGGGGGCCTCAGGCAGGGCTGCAAATATTCTTAACTCTTAACTTAAATATAAGGAACTGCGGGGTCCTATAAATAAGGGGGCCTCACACATGGCTGCAACAATTCTTAACTCAAATATAAGGAACTGCGGGGTCCTATAAATAAGGGGGCCTCACACATGGCTGCAACAATTCTTAACTCAAATATGAGGAACTGTGGGGTCCTATAAATAAGGGGGCCTCAGGCAGGGCTGCAAATATTCTTAACTCTTAACTTAAATATAAGGAACTGCGGGGTCCTATAAATAAGGGGGCCTCACACATGGCTGCAACAATTCTTAACTCAAATATGAGGAACTGTGGGGTCCTATAAATAAGGGGACCTCAGGCAGGGCTGCAAATATTCTTAACTCAAATATGAGGAACTGTGGGGTCCTACACATAGGGGGGCCTCGCAGTGCTGCAACTGTCATTAACTCTTGATTAAGAACTAGATGGCTAATACAGACTGTGCATGTACAGATGAGCTACGGTCTCTACCTGTACACCAGCAGGGTGAACCTACAAGGCAGGAACCCCAGCTAGATGTATTCAGTCATAGCAGAAGATTAGTAGCAGGTTAGTCTACTGGAAGCAGCTTCAGGACTAATATATCTTAATATATAATAAAGTGAGGGCTAGTTATTATTACTGTTGTCTATAAACAGCCTGATTTCTGTCCACCTGTGATGTAATCCCGCTCTACCTGTGTTGCTCAGATGTCATGCAGGTGGAAGTGATCCGGACGTATACGGCCCGGCAGCCGGATGAACTCTCACTGCAGGTGGCCGACGTCGTGTTGGTCTCTCAGACGGTGGAGGACGGTCAGTATCCTTTAATTAACAAACACTTCACTCAGCAGAGCTAATGTTATTATAATCATAGTTATTACTGAATGAGTAAGCGAGTGGAGGCCATCTAGCATTATGCTAATAACTAGTCATAGCCAAGTCTATTAATACATGCATTAGTCTTGTGGCTGAGGTGTTCTGTGCCCCCTCTGCTGATCCTTCCATTTAGGCTTTCACTCTCTTTACTCTTTCTCACTCTTCTCTCAGTTTAAACCCTGTTCACTTCTAGTGTATGTGTTAGATGAAGCTGTGAGATGTAGATATTAAAGGTATCAGTGTTATAACCGAGTCCTGTAATACCTTTTAATAATGTTTTAAACAGACGATCAGTGTTTTAGGGCTGATACTAATAGCATTTCAGCTCAATCGGCCAGTAGCCAGTACTGGTTGTTGCCGGGGCCGGACGCACGAAGTCGTGCAAAAGTTGGCATAGTTCCAGCATCATTTCTCCACTAGCGTCGCAATCCTGTAAGCTGATTGGCTCCTTGTCTTGAGAAGCGCTACTCTCTCTATAAACGGATGCCATATTAAGAGTTATAAGCTTTAAAGAGTGACCCATCTTCTCATTAATGAAGCTCTGTATCTCCATCTAGTGTTTGAATGAGGAATTGCAGGGTCCTGTAACCAAAGAGCCTCGGGCAGGGCTGCAACAATTCTTAACACTTAACTCAAATATGAGGAACTGCGGAGTCCTGGAACCAGGGGGTCTCACACAGGGCTGCAACTAGAGCTGTTTGAAGGCAGATGCTTCACAGAGCCCAGGTGTCGTTAACAAAATGTATCGTTAAACTCACCACAGGTCAGTGGTAGTGGCATGATACGAGACGTCCTCCTCCGGCTCTCTAGTGATTCTCTGGCGTGTGTTGTTATGCAGTTGTGGCAACTTCAGGAATATATTTGTGGCTCGGTAGCTCAGACTTCTGCTCTAAAACTTTACCACCATGTTTTTCCACCTGTCTGATGTTTCCACCATATATATGAGCACCATAAACATCGCTATAGCAACTGTGATCGCCTTCCAACGTGCGCCACTATTATCATACAGCAGTTGGAAAACGTGTCAGGGACGCCACAAAACTGAACCAGTTCCAGATCACTGAGGAAGTTACTCCTTTCTTGGGGACAAATTCTGGCTTTGTCCCCCACAAACTGTTGTTTGTGTGTGTCTATGGCAAGTGCTTGGGTGGGCAGGGCAGGTGGTTGATTATTCTGAAATACAGAAGCCCAAAGGGGGACGTCGATGGCGGAAGTTACAACTGAGAGAAAACAGATTTTCATAAAAACACATCGTCCTTATCTGTAAATTCCAATTCAATGATAAAATTGATTTATCGCTCTACTGCAACTATTATTAACTCTTGACTCAGATATGAGGAACTGTGGGGTCCTGTAAATAAGGGGGCCTCAGGCAGGGCTGCAACAATTCTTAACTCATGAAATATGGCTCATGTGTTTTATGTCTCTTGGCTAAGTTAGAGAAACACTCGATAGATATCGATACATTTTAAACGCGTGCTTGTTTTATTTCTTGTATTGTTTTTATTTTATTGAACATCAGTTCATTAATTCAGTGTAAAGTGATTCTGAACTGTAATGAAATAAATCACAATCCGACTAAATTCAGAGGTCAAAGATTTACCACCTCTAAAATGTGTTCTCTCATCCCGCCTGTGAGAATCCAGCCCCCCCCACCCCCCCACCCCCCCCACCCCCCCACCAAGCATCAACTAATAAATACAGCACTTTTGCTTGCGGCCATTTCGCCCCTTATCAAGCTCTGGCACACCGTGTCCAATCTGCAGCTCAGCCACCCCACCAGCTCGATCCCTGCGTTTACCTGAGCTTCTCTGAGACTGAGCCGAGCAGCCGCCTCGCGTGCGTATTGATTTTACTTTAGCGTTAAAGAAACGATTCTGTAAATAGTAGCGACTTGTTTTCTGGGAGCGTCCGGCCCAAAGGTCTTTTGTTTTTTGATGCCTCCGGCTTGAGGGTCAGACAGCAGCCCCCCTGTGATTGACACTCGTTGGCCAGCTTTCATGTTGAAAGGGCACTGTGCCCAGAATAGGCCATCAAAAGCCCCCTGAATCTTTAAGTACTCATTAAAAATACAGCAGACACTTGAAAGCAGTATCCTTTGGGTTTTTCTCTGCATAAGCGCGTGCAGTGAAAGGGCTTTTTGTAAAGATTTCCCACAACAGAAGAGAAATAACAGCGGCTGTGATGACTTCATAAACCACAGTAGCATCTAACTTTAGGGCTTATATGACTATATATATAAATATGTAATTATCATGATGATCTTTTCTGAACAAACCACAGTTATTATCAGTACTTGTATAAATGCAGTGGATATATATATAAAAGTTATTGGTGTATCTAGTACCGCATCACACTTGTTACCTCCAAGTGTTTAGCTGAGTGACGCGCAGTGTTCAGGATTTTTGGGAGAGATTATAAAAATGACACAGCGTTCTAAAAACTGGGTAGCGGCAGCACAGCGTCAGACAGCACCCGCATCTCAAACCTCAGCTAGGCTAATGATGCTAGCAGCTATGAGGATATCTGGCTCACGATGTATCCAGATGTTAGATTAGCTGGAATGGCCGATCATGAAAGAGGGCTAACAGCCTACAGGCTACTACTTCAACTTACAACTGGATGGATGGATGGATGGATGGATTGATTGAGTGATGGATGGATGGATGGATTGAGTGATGGATGGATGGATGGATTGAGTGATGGATGGATGGATGGATTGAGTGATGGATGGATGGATGGATTGAGTGATGGATGGATGGGTTGAGTGATGGATGGATGGATTGATTGAGGGATGGATGGATGGATGGATGGATGGATTGAGGGATGGATGGATGGATGGATGGATTGAGGGATGGAGGGTGGGTGGATGGATGGATGGATGGATGGATTGAGGGATGGATGGATGGATGTTTTGAGGGATGGATGGATGGATGGATTGAGTGATGGATGGATGGATGGATTGAGGGATGGAAGGATTGAGGGATGGATGGATTGAAGGATGGAGGGATTGAGGGATGGATGTTTTGAGGGATGGATGGATGGATTGAGGGATGGATGGATTTATGGATTAATTAAACAAACTATATGTATGGATGGATGGATTGACGGGTTAAGTGATGGATTGACGGATTGAGTGATGGATTGACGGATGAGTGATGGATGATTTGATTAATGGATTGATTGATGGATGGATTGATGGATTGATTAAACAAACAAAAAAACAAATACACATAAATGAATGAACAAACAAACAAATTCTCAAAGCTCTGGTGGCTCAAACATGTCAGGCTGTACAAGTCCAATACAGCTGCTAGATGGAGCAGTGGAGTAAAACCATCTATGGGATCAAAATTCTGTATACAAGCACATCATTCCCGATCAACCCAAACGTTCCGGAGTTGTAAGCGTGTCAGTATATTGAGTTTTTTGTGGTGTTTGACTCTCGAGATAGGATGCACCTTCCTCAGGATTGGCTGTGGTTTCAGCAGACACGTCCACAGCTTTTAGAACTGGCAATATTTGGTGATGGTTCAATCTTTTTTTCAAACAAAACTTGTTGGAGAGGTTAAGAACACATTCTTCTATGATGTGACTTTCCACCCACTAGTGTGGTGGTAAGAGAGGAACTCGACAGATCACTCAACCTCAAATTGCCTGATATTAGCTTAAACTATGTTGAACAAATATGAACCGTGCTTCATCAGAGCTCTTACAGACAGTCAGCTGGAGCTTCTAAGATGGTTGAGGCTGCTGGAATGAGTTGTACCTGCTTCAGCAACGACAGTAATAACAAATTAACAATAATTAAACGATACGTCATGCAGCTTCTGCATGACTTTTAGTTTGAAACTCTACTGATTCTGTGCTGTTCCAGGTTGGTACGAGGGAATGCGCCTGAGAGACGGAGAGAGGGGCTGGTTCCTGTCGCAGTGCGCTGAGCTAATCACCTGCCAGGCCACCATCGAGAAGAACATGGAGAGGATGGACCGCCTCCAGGGGCTGGAGACCAATGTATGAGCTCCTTTTCCTCAACATAGACTCCTACAAGGAGAGAACAGAGCTCAGCAGGAGTTACTGGACTTGATCGGATAGTGGAACTCTGCCAGGATCAACTGGAACCATCATCCATGAGACTAAACGTTTGCAGACTTCTTCTTAGAGGAAACCATGGACGAGCTGTTCTAGCTGGTGGTTTTCAGAGCCAGTAGCTCTGTCCAGCAACTGTTCCAGAAACTGCTAGAGGCCAGCCTTCTTTAACAGACCGCACAGGAACCCGAGAGGCTCGCAGGCAATTACAAGGAAGCAATCTGGAGTGCTTTTAAAGGGGTGTTAATCAAAAACCAATCATATCATGAACGATGAACACAGCTAACATGAGACGGGAGCATCAGTGTTTGATGTTCTCTGCCAGCAGTGTTGGCATTTTTGGGGCATAATGTTTCTTCCCTCTCGCTGACCAGATCAACGGGCTTCTCATTTCCCTTTAGAGCTCTTGGAGCCGAAAGCTCGGCGGAGCTACGCAGCTATGCAAACCCTCACGCAACGAGCTGCCATCAGCCGCGCTGCGTAATCAGCTCTTTGAGAAAGACGTGTGGAGCTAAATTAAGTGGTTTTAAAGAAGTTAAATATATATTTTTATTTTTTTTCCGCTGTAAAAATAGCTTTTCCTCTTCTTCACAAGCGCCGCGTCGAGCTTTATGAATTTTTTAACACGTCTGTAGAAGCTCTGTCTGCACGCGGGCTCAGAACTGACATGGGTTTTGATGCGTGATGAAAAGATTCGGAGCTGCGGGAAGGTTTCTGGTTTAAAAGACAACGGCGTACTTAACCGACAGCAATTTGCATAAATTGTCAGCGTCTCCGCGACGAGCCGCGCGGGATGTAACCACGTCCCGGCTAATGGCTTTTATCTGTTGGTAAAGATCAAGGACTGCACTTTCAGCTCCTTTTATATGAAACTGGAGAAATCCACGGGGGTCCTTTACCCTCATGAAAGTGACGCCAGGCCAACATTTTCCGCACACCTTTCTTTTTTTCATGTAATTTCAACTTCAGTATCGAATTCCGAGCTTAAAATGAAGGAACATGAAATCAGGACACTTTTTTTTATTTTCTTTTTCATTCCAGCTTCAAATGGGCTCTCAGGGAGAAGGAACACCTCTACACGAGTGATTGTACATCTACTGTAAATATGTTCCGTATAGTCTCGCAGTTTAAACCACTAATACATTTGTATGCCATAAATGTGTTGTTTCTGTGTCCGTCTTCTGTTGCTGGGGTAACGATTACTCCAATATTTAATCATTGCACCAAAATAATAACCAAACTAGTGCTTGACCATATGACCAATGTTCTATATCCTGGTATTTTTCCAAAGTATACTGGTTTCACGGTATTTAAGGTTTTTTTTTAATGCATGGCGTGTGAACCGCATCCACTGTAAGAAGAAATTGCTGCTCAGATAAGATCCCACTGGAAGACTGGACCACAAACCTGGAGTCAGTGAATGGTGGAGGACTGTAGCCACCACTGCTTGTACCTTCTCTCTGCGTTTGTGGTATAACTGGGATTTCCGACTAAGCATATCTGGAACCGAGTGTCTTTATCATTGCTCTGAATCCGTCTTTCTCAGCTGTGCTCATCAGAACCGTGTCCTTGGCTGTATGAATTGTTCTGAAGTTGGTTATCTCTCTCCAGCTTCTTCTGTCGTAGGGAGCACCTTCAGCTAAGGCTTTCAACAACTGACGTCTGACTCGCCCGTCCTCTAGCTGTGTCAGTTTTAGCTGATGCCAGTAATTTTAGTTTCAGGCATTCTCGGTACTCCAAAGCATGTTTGCAGCTGAGGTGGTGCAGCAAACTTCTCATGTTACCACCTCCCGCGACAGCGTTTGCAGTAAGTGATTGTTTGGTCCACGTCTGACCTTTTAAATCAGAAGTATCTCCAGACGACAGACACGCCTCCCGTTCTTCTGGGTCATCATCTTCTACTTCAGTGTCTTCAATGTCTGGTACAACTTGTGATCCAGAACTTCCCCTGCCCGCGCTCCACTCGTTAACTCGTTCCCTGTTCACTACGTACACTGCTCTATGTAGAACACTAGATAGGGGAGCAGTGAGGGAAACTGTAGAGGGATTGATTTTTCCAAAGAAACTTCTATGCATTGTGAGCCGTCAACCTGTAAATAGTGTACATCGGTTGTCCACTAGTTTTATGGTGCACAACCCTACACAATGGCCAACACCCTGAATAGAACACTAAACGGTAACTAGGGTGCGATTTCAGACACACCCCACCGCACTGTGTTCTGGACAGATTTAGGCTATGAAAAATTCTCATCACAACAAAAATAACTGGCTTGTGGTGCGAACTGGTAGACGGCCCAGCACTACACCAATTCATGGTTTAATCTGAGGTTTTGATTTATGTTTGTGTGTGAGACCTCAGTGTTAGCCCACCAGAACACACCCAGTTTTGGCTAATCAGCTGGCTAGACTTACAAGTGCTGCTAAGAATGGAGGCACATTAAATCATGAAGACCTCAAGAATCACTATATTACTGTCCAGTCCAGCTGCCTTGCTGCAGAAAGTCTGGCCTCTCAGTCCAACGGAGTGACCTCAACGTGATCCTGAGTGCTTCTAGAGAGGTGGGTTTATTATTTCTAACCCAAAGCTATTACTAGAATAAGCAAATCACGGTGAGATGAGATTTCATGCTGTTATGTGCATGCATTTCTGTGGAGAGTGCATAAAAGGAGGGTCAGACTGACTGCTGTAACTCAGCAACTCAACGGTGCATTTAATAGTTTGTAATTTATGTTCAGAAGGAAGAAAACAACATGAAACAGTGCAAAGGCAACAACGCAGAACAACAGTTACTAATAAGGGGAAAAAAAACTCAACAATTCCAAAAAACGGGCAGCTTCAGCCGGTTTCAGTACAACAGAACGTGGGCCACTAAACCCAGCCGTGGGCTTGAACACTACTACTTTCAACAGAAAGCTTTGGCTTAAAAATCGAACTTCTGTAGCTGACGATTGCGAGCGGGGTCCACGTTTATTTTCTGTGCATTCTTATAATTCACAGCATGCGTCCTAAACTGCATCGACAGGGCTGCATCACCTGAACACCTGGCTGTGATGTGAGCGAGCTGAGCGGCTGTGTTTACGAAAAAAAAGATTTGGGTGACTACTAACTTCTAGTGTTTAGGTCCCAGCAGCTCCAGCACTGATAAAAAAAAAAAAAAACATGTTCAGGCTGGTCGACTAGATCTGGGAAAACTATTTTAGCCCAATTATTTCTAACTTAAAGGTGCAATAAGTATCATTTTCATATTTTACAGCTTGTTTATGGCACAAAGCAGGGTGAAACGCTGCCACCTGCTGGTCCAGAGGTGTGGGGTAAAATGTCTGGATTAAATTGTGTGCTAAAGATCATGAAGATACACACGCGTGTGTATTAATCTGAATTGATCGCTTGACTAAACAACACCACGCTTGCTTGAGTGTGAACAAACTGCTTGTCATGACAACAACGTCGATGGTTTAGAGCACTGACCACTAGCCCTCCTCCTGGAGAGATCTTAGAACCACCTCACTCACGTACTGCCACCTCCCTACTAAGCGCTGGCCGGATCAGGTGCTTTGGTCAGGGGCGTTAGAAGAAGTCACCTAAGCTGGAGCAGGTGTGGTGGACCCTTATAGGAGCTAGACTCTGTAGGTGGGCAGATCTCCAGGACCAGGGTAGGACCACTGGTTTAGAGGCATGTCTGGTTGCATAAATAAACTCACTGACGTCAACCTGTAACACCAACTTCCACACAAAGTCACTGACATCAGCCTGTAACACCAACCTCCACACGAACTGAAGAGTATTTGATTCTTAAAGAAGTAGCTCGTAACACGGCTAACAGAGAACGGACGCCGGTAACTTTAGCGTTATGATATGATCTGCACTGGCTATTTATTTTCAGTGCTGCGTCACCTTTCATCAGATCTTAATGGAAAATTCTACCTATTGCACCTTTAACGCAGCTAAACTGACTGTAGGTCAGTCCCGACGCCACTGTGAGGTGCTGCTCCAGTGGGTTCAGTCGTCCCAGTGCTGGGGGACTTTCCTGGACGGTTCTCTGGAGGGAGCGGCCCCGGAGCTCTCCTGGGTCGTGATGAGGTCGACGATGGCCGAAATCACGGCACAGTCTTTAGAGCTGCGGTCACTCCAGTCCACCGGGCACGGCTGCTTGATCTTCTCCTCCAGCAGAATGTCCAGCTCCTTCTTCAGATTCTGAGAGGAGACAGAGGAACGTACACATACGGTCAACTCAGCAATGTTAGATTTGAGGAATATCAGATTGTCGTATAAACTCCAAGCATTTACATTTTTTTATTTTCTATTTATGTGTAGAGTTAAACGAACACAATATAAACTGTGCTGCAACTTCAGTAGAGACCACCTTTAAATCAGATCTGTCCCCAAAATCCTACAAATAAATAACCAGTAACTGTACACTCAATACACACACCTGTTTTCTCTGTACAGGATTTGTTTCTCTTGTTTTCATGTAACTTGGAGAATTCTGCATATAACTATATAATCTATCCATCCATCTGTTATCTGCACCTTAATCCTGCTAGTCAGGGTCACAGGGAAGCCAATCCCAGCGTCATCGGGTGAAGGCGGGGTACACTATGGGCAGTTCATCAGTCCATCACATGGACAACATTTACTCACGCACACGCTCACACAGTTTAGAGTCAGGGAGGAAACCGGAGTACCCGGAGGAACCCACTCAAGCACAGAGAGAACATACACACTCCACACAGAACCACCCGGACCGGGAATCCAACCCAGATCATCTTACTGTGAGGAGACAGTGCTACAGTGTGCTGGCCATGCGATGGACTAGTGACGCGATGGTGCAGGGATTAGTTCCAGCCCCCCTGTGACCCCGACTAGATGAGGATGATGAATGGTGACGTATGTACTAAAATAGAAATAACAAAACTCTGGCTTTGAAAAAAACAAGTTTCTCTAAAATAGGAACTTTACAGGAGAGGCCAAAAACAGTCTTTCAATGGAACTCAATGGAACCAGAATTTTGTTCAAGTGATTTTGAAGCATTTCTATTGGTCCATTTGTCATAGAAATTGTACACAATGTCGATAGCAGCTGTTGTGTTCAAAAGGTTTTTTGATGTAGAAAAATGAAAATCAATAAAAATTGAGGTTTTTCATTGGACAGCGAGGATATACAATATCACCTACACAAGAAAACACCTTGTAAATAAAATATAGGATTTAATATTTGATATATATGGTCATATAGCATAGCCTTCCTCAGACTCATCTGATTGACATAAAATAATTCATTAATAATTAATAATAAATTTTTTGTCCATTAATATACATTAAATACATTACAACCATACAACCCCTCTTGCACTGCACTGATGTAAAACTAAGCTGTATTATTTCCCTTATAGTGGGATGTGGGGGGATTTGAAGAGCTCCAAAGTGCGTGTGGGTCTTCAGAAGTTGCCCCCACCCTTAAGATGCATCACCAGAAGAAGGTCTTCCCCATTAAACCAAAAAATCTGACTATTGGTAGTTTTTGGCTGAAGTGCTCTTTAAGCCTTGCCTCCCAGAGTCACTTTTAGTACCAACGTTCTCATTAGATGTTTCTCATTAGCATATACTACTACTACTACCACTGAGCAATCACACAAACATAGTACTGAATTAATTCAGCATTAGGTTTTTAGCCTCATCTTTAAATGAAGTGTCCCCGTAGAGTCACAGTTTCCCAGCAGAGTTGTTGGCAGCTTCACCTGCCTCTGAACCAAAGCAGAATCAGTTTGGAGCAGAGAGAGCTGAATAAATATCAACCCTGACCTCCAGGAAGACATTATGAGCGTAGAGAGGAATGAAGAGAGCACAGTGAATTTTCCATTAGCTGTTAGAAAAGCAGACGGCCTTGTTTTTAAAAAATGGGTTTTTGTTTAGTCTGAAAAACACGTTAACCTTAAAAGCAGAAGGCCGGGGTTATTTAAATGCACGCTGCCGCACGGCTGCTGTAAGAAAACAGCAGAAACTGAAAGAGCCAGTAGGTTATGTGGAAATATGAGCCGCTGTGCTGCTGTTTGCTTTTCCGTTTACGTCTCTGCGATTTAGCTGGTGCTGATGTGGAAATGCGTTCCGAGCTCAGATGCGGCCGAAAGCAGGTCAGTGATTCACTACTTGACGCACGTCTTAATGGCGGGCACTTCGCTGCTGCCTAGATGTACAGCTGCTGTCACCGGCTGACTTCGCGGCCTGAAGAGAAGCCTAATGATTGTCGCGCTGGGACGGCGGGATTATGTAGATGTATTTTTCTGTTTACAGTCGCGCTTAATTACTTAAACTGGGTCTGCACCATATCTGCTGGTCCAGTGTTTCTCTTCCCAGTCATGCACTATGTAGGGAGCCAGGAGTTCATCTTCTTCTATAATCTATAGGTCTGTCTCAAACCCTAGTGAGTGTGTAAGTAGGCTGTCTAGGTAGCAGCTGTGTAAGTAGCAGCGTTCTCTCCTCATCTCTCCTCATAAAACAGATTACTGAGACGCTCTAGTTCGAGAGAGACTGCGTCACGGCTTGTTCCCGCCCACTGCAGCACGCCACCGGTGGTTTAGCTGGTTGCTAAGTTACCGGCCGGCATCCAAAACAATAGCCCGAGGCTTAAAAATAAAGTTGATAATAAAAAAACTGTTTTGTGTGATTATATGACCAGAAACACATTAAAACTCCAGAGAGAATCAAAATAACTCACATTTTAAAACCACTTCAATTGCATTGCTATAAACCGTAATTGTGTTGGTATAAACCGTAATTGTATTGGTATAAACCGTAATTGTATTGGTATAAACCGTAATTGCATTGGTATAAACCGTAATTGTGTTGGTATAAACCGTAATTGTATTGCTATAAACCGTAATTGTGTTGCTATAAACCGTAATTGTATTGCTATAAACCATAATTGTGTTGGTATAAACCGTAATTGTGTTGGTATAAACCGTAATTGTGTTGGTATAAACCGTAATTGTATTGCTATAAACCGTAATTGTATTGCTATAAACCATAATTGTGTTGGTATAAACCGTAATTGTGTTGGTATAAACCGTAATTGTGTTGGTATAAACCGTAATTGTATTGGTATAAACCGTAATTGCGTTGGTATAAACCGTAATTGCGTTGGTATAAACCGTAATTGCGTTGGTATAAACCGTAATTGCATTGGTATAAACCGTAATTGTATTGGTATAAACCGTAATTGCGTTGGTATAAACCGTAATTGTATTGGTATAAACCGTAATTGTGTTGGTATAAACCGTAATTGTGTTGGTATAAACCGTAATTGTATTGGTATAAACCGTAATTGTATTGGTATAAACCGTAATTGTATTGGTATAAACCGTAATTGTATTGGTATAAACCGTAATTGCGTTGGTATAAACCGTAATTGCTTTAAACTTTCTTTGAATGACCTTTTAATCCAGTCTAAATGTTTGGTACTGCTTGATCTGCTTGAATACCGCAGTATTTGCTACAGTGGCGTAGTGAAAGGGGTTGTCCTATCAGGGACAGTGTTAGATTTGTTTTATCTTTTTGTCTAAAAGTAAAATTAGAAATGCAATGTTCTTGGAGACTGGCCTTACTTGTGGCGGCTCCATACCTGGCACCAGTTTCTTTTTATTTTACATGCTTCCTCTTGGAGTCCTAATTAGACATTTTAGTGTAACTTCTCCTTTTTATGCAGACGATACGCAGCTGTATCTCTCAATCAATCAAAATGATTTCAGTAGAGAAGCTGATCTTACTGAGTGCATTAAAGCTATTAAGGATGAACTCTAACTTTCTTACAACAACCCGGAGATTCTGGTTGTTGGTTCTGACAACATTCCTATCCGCAGGTGGCTCTTGGTTTACTCAAATTAAGAGTTAATGTGTGATCTTTGATCCTTATTTACAATTTCCAGGCCATATTAAGAAGCTCAGTTGTTTTTTTAAGTAGGAAATGTTGCAAAGAGCTTTTTAGAACTTTGAGAGAATCATTTGTGTATCCAAGTAGCTTAGGAATCACATTAGCTGAGTGCTAGCTGCTCTTCACTGGTTGTCGGATTGATTTTAAAGTACTGGTGATCACCCTGGTGAAGCGCTTCAACTTAAAAAAGTACTAGGTCAATGAGAACCACAAATAATGGGCCTCTTTTTGTTCCTAGAACTGTATGAGCACCTAAATTATGGAACCGTCTTCCCAGCGATATCAGACACTCTGCATCTTCTGTAAGGAGCTTTATTTTAAGTGGTGATCGACTGTGATTGTGTTCTAATTTCTTTTAATACCTGTGAATCACTTTGTAGCTCTGCCTTAGAACTACAATACTACGCAAATGAAGTTACTACTACTTTAAAACTGACCCTGGTGGGATTTCGGATTTCAAGACTGGAGTTGCAAGCTGAAATGCTGATTCTCTTAAATAACAATCGCATAAAAAAGTTTCTTCACCTGTGAGAGTCGAGCTTACAGGAGAATTCAGCTGAATCCTGAATCATGTATCCTAATGTGTATCAAATAATGACAAACGAGAGATTTTCATTCCCCTTTGTGCTGCTAAATTCACACATAACCAGCAGCAGTTAGCAGTGCCTTGCTGTCAATCTGAGGCTCTGAGAGACGGGACTGTTGGTCAGGCCGCTGATTTAGGTGCAGAAATTAAAACGACTAAAGAAAATCAATCAGTTCAATCAGTCATGACGCGGGGATAGCCAGGATTTTTGGGTTGAGACAGAAGATTCACTTTATCATTTTTTCAGGGACCCACTCTTCCACCACAGCCTGCTTACCAACGAGACTGTCCCGCTTGTAGATTCCGGCCTTGTTAGCTGTTCCTGTTTGGACTGAATATTGATAGTAGGGCTGGGTATCAAAATTTCCGAGAGTACCGTAAAATCCGCGAGAGAACACACAGCTAGTCAGACATGTTAAAGCACTCTACAGTCAAAGTTTGATTCTACCTTGAAAGAGTCTGTCTGAGAGCAGCTGCAGCAAATGCTTCAAGATGGTGGCTTCCAGAAGAGGTAATCCATCTAGTCTGATAAACATCTGATTATATGTGGTAAACTGCAGAATTTTCAGTATCAGTATCAAATTCAAGGTATCGTATCGTTTTGGTATCGATATCGACTTCAAAGTATCATATTGTTTTGGTATCGGTATAAAATTCAAAGCATCATATCATTTTGGTATCAATATTGAGTTCAAAGTATCATATCGTTTTGGTATCGATATCAAATTCAAAGTATCGTATCGGTTTGGTATTGATATCAAATTCAAAGTATCATATAGTTTTGGCATCAGAATCAAATTCAAAGTATCATATCGTTTTGGTATCAGTATTGAGTTCAAAGTATCGTAATGTTTTGGTATCAGTATCAAATTCAAAGTAACTCTGTCGTTTTGGTATTGGTATTAAATTCAAACTATTCTATTGTTTTTTTCATATCAAATTTAAACTATTGTATCAGTATCTAAAAATTTTAAACAATACCCAGCCCTAACTGATAGAAAAGTAAATCATGGTTCTGACCTCCCGCTCAGAACAACTTTACAGCCTGATGATCCACTTCAAACAGAAAAGGAAATGAGGAGCAGTTGTGCTTTCTGAGCAGGTTCGCTGTGAGGAGGAGAGTTTTGCTCACAAATGATTTTTACATGAGGTTCTCCCGCTGTAGACGCTCGGTCCCTGTATGCGGCCGTGCTCTTATCTCGACTGTGAGCAGAATGGAACAGTGGAGCCAAAAGTTAGGCTCAAAGTTGAAGCTCGATTCTTTCAGAAAGTTTGGTGGATCGAAAGCCCATTGATTTCCTTTCTTAAACCCGTAAACTCATTCTGCACTCTGGAATAAGCAGGCTGATGGTGGGGGGGGGGGAGAGAGAGAGAGAGAATAATTTTCAAGCATTTTCTTTCTACTGCACATAGGGGGCAGTGTTTCTACTCTAACTGAAGCCTGCTCGGTGGTGAGAAAGGCTTACGAGGAAAAGAAAGAGTAACAGCAGCCATTAAAACAGCTGATAATAAATGAAAGGATTAGAGGAATGTAATCCCGCTAACTCCAGTTTTCTTTCAGTTATCAGTCACGATGACGCTTCTGGGTCAAAGATGCCTTTAATCCACAACTACGTTTCACTATGACAGAGAAATGATGAACGGAGGAGATTTCATGAAGTCTGTGATATGCTGCTCCATATGATGGGTCTGTGGGAGTAACAGTAGAGCAGGTGGTCTGTAGAACTGAGCAGCACTGAGTACTGAGCAGCACTGAGAAACAGTTGTGTGTTAAAATGATCAACTAAATGTAAAAGGTGTGTTCAGAGTGTTCAGAGTGCTCAGAGTGTTGAGTTTAAAGCTCCTGGTGTAACAGGGCGTGTACAGTCCTGTGCTGCACAGAGAGGCTTACTTTGACCAGGTGAGCGATGCGAGCTGGAGACTGGAAGACGATCCACTCATCCACAGCGATGGTCTCCTGGTCTTTATCCTTCTCAATGGAAATGTCCCCTCCGAAGAACAGCAGAGAGAAAGGAGACACCTCCGTACAGTCGTACAGGAAAATCTGCAGAGCGAGCGAGAGAGAGAGAGAGAGAGAAGAGAGAGAGAAGAGAGAGAGAGAGAGAGAGAGAGAGAGAGAGAGAGAGAGAATTAAATAGCTGTTCTGTTTGTGTGGATGTTGGTGTGTTATGTTATCTGTTTTGGTGAAGACTGGAAAACGTGATCAGACCGGCGTTACTGCTCTGAACAGAGAACAAATAAACAAAACAGAAAAGATAAAAAAGATTTTTAAAAAAGTGAGTCTGAGGACTGTGTCCTGTTCGGCAGAGGAAGGAGAGGCCGCTCTGTACTCTGTCCTCTCAGGAGATGGTGTGATGAGGATGAAGTGGAACAGAGAGATGGGCGGCTGTGGGCAGTGGGGAGGGGGGTCCTGTTCTCCTCGTGCTCTATCAGCCTGCCTCTGTGTGAGGAGGGGCTCAGGAGTTCTCAGTGGCGGCTGCTGCTGCGGGGAAATTACAACCAGCAGCCTTTACACCATCAGAGGAGCTTCACCATCAGCAGCTAAACCTCCCTGTACAGCAGCAGATCAGAGACATGTCGGCCGACTGACTGGACTGATGTGAGAAAACTGTTGTGTTAGTATGTGTTGTGCTGGTGTGAGTGGATCAGACACAGCAGTGCAGCTGCTGGAGTGTTTAAACACCTCAGTGTCACTGCTGGACTGAGAATCGTCCACCAACCAAAACTATCCAGACAACAGTGTCCTGTGGGCGGCGTCCTGTGTCCACTGATGAAGAACTAGAGGAACACAAACTGTGCAGCAGCAGATGAGCTACTGTCTCTGACTCTACATCTACAAGGTGGACCAGCAAGTAGTAGGAGTGACTAATAGAGTGGACAGTGAGTGGATCCAGTTCCAGCTTAAATGATGTAACAGTTCTAATCACTCAGCAGGCGTCAGAATGTAACAGCAGCATCATTTAAGGTGGAACAGAACTGTGAACAGGGAAGCTTATCAGAAAATATCTTAAGCTAGTGATGGACCGATTGGCATTTTTGAGGCCGATTCCAATCCTTGATCACCTTTCAGCACGATGGGCCGATAACCGCTACCAATCAAGGGCGGGACTATATGCCACGGCAGGGCTACATGTAGTTATTAGCGCAAGCAAGTCATGAAACATGGTTTACTAAACTGGTTTATTACCATTTTTAACGAGCTCATATGAAACAGGATAATATTTTTAACTAAATTATCAGTAAATAAACAAAGTAAATCAAACAAATATCTCCAAATACTGCAATCATTACATTTAGACCTTTAATTAAAAACAAAAAAAGCTAATTAAATAAATGCAGTAAAAACAGCAGTCGTTAAACACAGACTCTGTTATTTTAAACGACAATCTGTAATCATTAAATGTAGATCTTGAATTGCTGCTGCTGTTCTGTTCGTACTGATCAGATCTGGTCTGCACAGGTTTCTGGGTTCTGTATTCAGCTGTGTGGTGTACTCTTAAGTGTCGTATCAGATTAGTAGTGTTAAATGTCTTGGTTCCCACGAGACACACTGATTTTACTAATTTTAAAAACGTCCTGGATGAGTCTACATCACATACGGTAAACACTGCCAGACGGACAACATGTTTTCTATTAGCACAAGCTGTTCTCGCGAGACCGCCGCTTTAGTCAATCTGTGGAAAATGAAAGGGTGTGTATTTCCACCTAGTGGTTTAGATAGGAACTGCAGCGAAACGCTAGCTGGAAATACAGAAATTAGGCTCATTTGTTTATCGCCATCGATTGGCCCTCGGGATCGGCTAAATTGGAGAAATATCGGCCGATCACATATTTTAATTAAAAGTCGGCCGATACCGATACATAGCTGATCGATCCTTCCATCTCTATCCTAAGCATTAAAAGGATGTTTTGATGCTGATCAGTTTGTAGCAGTCATTATTAAACTAGATCTGAACATGAGGTTGCAGTACACAACTTTACCACTAGAGGTTACACACTGCTCCTTTAATTCCTTTATTATTTGTTCTAGGTTCTGCGTATGAATGTACAAGAACCACAACATTTACTGAACTGTGCTGTTGGTGTTCTTTAAGCTTCATATTCTCAATAATATGCTACTGCAGCAGCTTCACTACTAAACTACTGAAAGTTCATTAGAGGACTGTCTTAGTGACACGTGTATGGTGGCCTCGCTCAAAGCATTCAAGACCATCGTTCTGAAGAATGCACGACATTCATACAACAGTTTCTAACTGGTCCCAGTTTTATAAGACTTTCTAACTGGTCCCAGTTTAATGAGAAGCAGGTTTATCGGCCAGAC
Source organism: Megaleporinus macrocephalus (assembly GCA_021613375.1). Lineage (NCBI taxonomy): Eukaryota > Metazoa > Chordata > Actinopteri > Characiformes > Anostomidae > Megaleporinus > Megaleporinus macrocephalus. The sequence goes on from CM038711.1 coordinate 7,022,462, forward strand.
GCTGCCCACTACCCGCCGTCCTCTTGAGTCTAGAGCAAAATCATCGGCCTTTCTTTCCTCTGCTTTCCGTGCTGCGCCTCTAATCTCTCCCTCCTGAAGCATCGTTCAGCTGCGGTTTTGTCTTTCTCGTCCATGCCTCCCTCTCTCTACCTCACTTTTCACTCACTGCCTCTCTCTAAATCACTAGCGCTCTGCTTCATACTTTCTTCAAATCTCTTTCTTTCCTCCCCTCCGTGACCATTTTCTCTCTAAATTACTCTCATTCTCCACCATCAGACACTCTCTCTCTCGCTCTCTTTCTCTCTGCCATTCACTCTGTATAGCTCTATCAGCAGCCCCGTGTCAATGAACACGCTGACTTCTACTGGCTACACTTTTTTCGTACTTGTCTCCGTCTGGAGAGGAAACAGAAGAGATTCCATTCCAAATCTTAAAGCAGCAAACACGCAATTATATGCAATTCAATGCGTCACCTTCCATTAGAGGTGTGCGGAAAATGTCTGATCTACTGTAAAACAATAAGAAGAGATTTGCTTTTTAAGGTTTAAAGGCTGACAGAGTCTGAAAAGTGAGCTTTAAACGCAGCAAAACGAAGCGCTAAGTACATCATAGCTTTTCTCCACACCACGCCAAGCATGCAAGAATCATTCCACAGAGAAATGCAGTCTTCGTCCAATCACAGTCGAACTATGGTGCATAGCTGTGACTGTTATCCAATCACAGTGGTCTGTTGAACTCAGGGATATAGTAGTGATCACTGCCCAATCACAGTGGTCTGCCGGACTCAGGAATATATTTGTGATCACTGCCCAATCACAGTGGTCTGCTGAACTCGGAGATATAGTCATGATCACTGCCCAATCACAGTGGTCTGTTAATCTCAGGAATATAGTCGTGATCACTGCCCAATCACAGTGGCCTGTTGAACTCAGGGATATAGTCATGATCACTGTCCAATCACAGTGGTCTGCTGAACTCAGGGATATAGTCATGATCACTGTCCAGCCACAGTGGTCTGCTGAACTCAGGGATATAGTCATGATCACTGTCCAATCACAGTGGTCTGCTGAACTCAGGGATATAGTCATGATCACTGTCCAATCACAGTGGTCTGCTGAACTCAGGGATATAGTCGTGATCACTGCCCAATCACAGTGGTCTGCTGAACTCAGGGATATAGTCGTGATCACTGTCCAATCACAGTGGTCTGCTGAACTCAGGGATATAGTCGTGATCACTGCCCAATCACAGTGGTCTGCTGAACTCAGGGATATAGTCGTGATCACTGCCCAATCACAGTGGTCTGCTGAACTCAGGGATATAGTCGTGATCACTGCCCAATCACAGTGGTCTGCTGAACTCAGGGATATAGTCGTGATCACTGCCCAATCACAGTGGTCTGCTGAACTCAGGAATATAGTCGTGATCACTGTCCAATCACAGTGGTCTGCTGAACTCAGGAATATAGTCGTGATCACTGCCCAATCACAGTGGTCTGCTGAACTCAGGGATATAGTCGTGATCACTGTCCAATCACAGTGGTCTGCTGAACTCAGGGATATAGTCGTGATCACTGCCCAATCACAGTGGTCTGCTGAACTCAGGAATATAGTCGTGATCACTGTCCAATCACATAACGCTTAATATGAACTAAATCAAGAAGTGTTCTGAAACCTGCCGGAGAAGATTCTTCTGGTTAAAGCTTTTCACCTGATATAGGAAACTTGAGAAGTTACCACATGTTCACACGAGCAGGTGACAAAACAACAGGCGTTAATTGATTTGCTAATTATAGACGAGACTTAGCAACAAGCTGCTAGCGACACGGTGACAAGCAGGGTGACAAGAAAAGTTCAAAATATGCAAATTAAATAAAGCCTCAGTATGAACGACAAGCTATATATAAATATACACACACACATCCAATCACAGCCTTCTGTTGAATTTTGTGGTGTAGCTATAATACACTACCAGCCAAAAGTTTTAGATACACTACCAGCCAAAAGTTTTAGATACACTACCAGCCAAAAGTTTTAGATACACTACCAGCCAAACGTTTTAGTTACACTACCAGCCAAACGTTTTAGTTACACTACCAGCCAAACGTTTTAGTACACTACCAGCCAAACGTTTTAGATACACTACCAGCCAAACGTTTTAGTACACTACCAGCCAAACGTTTTAGATACACTACCAGCCAAACGTTTTAGTTACACTACCAGTCAAACGTTTTAGTACACTACCAGCCAAACGTTTTAGATACACTACCAGCCAAACGTTTTAGATACACTACCAGCCAAACGTTTTAGTTACACTACCAGCCAAACGTTTTAGTACACTACCAGCCAAACGTTTTAGATACACTACCAGCCAAACGTTTTAGTACACTACCAGCCAAACGTTTTAGATACACTACCAGCCAAACGTTTTAGATACACTACCAGTCAAACGTTTTAGTTACACTACCAGCCAAACGTTTTAGTTACACTACCAGTCAAACGTTTTAGTACACTACCAGCCAAACGTTTTAGATACACTACCAGCCAAACGTTTTAGATACACTACCAGCCAAACGTTTTAGTTACACTACCAGCCAAACGTTTTAGTACACTACCAGCCAAACGTTTTAGATACACTACCAGCCAAACGTTTTAGATACACTACCAGCCAAACGTTTTAGTACACTACCAGTCAAACGTTTTAGATACACTACCAGACAAACGTTTTAGATACACTACCAGTTAAACGTTTTAGATACACTACCAGTCAAACATTTTAGATACACTACCAGCCAAACGTTTTAGTACACTACCAGTCAAACGTTTTAGATACACTACCAGTTAAACGTTTTAGATACACTACCAGTCAAACGTTTTAGATACACTACCAGTCAAACGTTTTAGATCACTACGAATCAAACGTTTTAGATACACTACCAGTCAAACGTTTTAGTTACACTACCAGTCAAACGTTTTAGTGCACTACCAGTCAAACGTTTTAGTACACTACCAGTTAAACGTTTTAGATACACTACCAGTCAAACGTTTTAGATACACTACCAGCCAAACGTTTTAGATACACTACCAGCCAAACGTTTTAGATACACTACCAGCCAAACATTTTAGATACACTACCAGTCAAACGTTTTAGTACACTACCAGTCAAACGTTTTAGATACACTACCAGCCAAACGTTTTAGATCACTACGAATCAAACGTTTTAGATACACTACCAGTCAAACGTTTTAGTACACTACCAGCCAAACGTTTTAGATCACTATGAATCAAACGTTTTAGATACACTACCAGCCAAACATTTTAGATCACTACCAGTCAAACGTTTAATTTTGCCCCAAGCCAAGGAGATAACGACCTGGCCATACATGTTGGGGCCAGTTGGACGTGCGGTCAGCTGGACTTAAATAGGCCGTGTTTGATGGTTGAGCTGAGACCTTTTCTCAGACCTTTTAAGGTCATGTCTGTATTGCAGCCTCTTCATTTTGACGCCAAGAAAAAAAGTTACAACAGTTGTAAGACACAAGAAAACGTTCCTCTGTTGCCAATTCTTTATATATATTTATAATACATTATATTTGCTCCATAAAACCAGCTACACGCTCTTCTCCCCGAGCCTAATCCCACCCAAGTAGCCTGGAGACCCGGAAAACACCATCATGTCCGACAAACGATGGCTTGAGGCGGCAATGTCAGGTAGATAGCAGGGTTGGGAGGAGGGTGTGGGGGCGCCGCTGGAGAGAAGTGAGAGAGAGAGAGATGACTGCATTTGGGCTCCTTGATTGAGTAAGTGGCTTTGATCTGAGGCGAGGCTGCTGAGAGGCGGGACTTGAAAGGCAGACAGGTCCTGAATAAAAGATGGGAGCTTTTCTTAAAATACGTCCCACATCAATTTCAAAAGCCTCGTCAAGTCTCATCCCTCTCCATCAACTGGAATGGAGTCGCTCAGCTAAGACTGGCACAGAAATAATGAGGCTTATTGTTTAAAATTGAGAAAAGCAGAGAGAGAGAGAGAGAGAGAGAGAGAGAGAAGAGCGAAGAGCGAAAGAGAGAGAGAGAGAGAGAGAGAGAGAGAGAGAGAGAAGAGCGAAGAGCGAAAGAGAGAGAGAGAGAGAGAGAGAGAGAGAGAGAGAGAGAGAGAGGGTGCGACATGACCACCACTTTAATCTGTGTGTATATATAGGTGTGTGCGAGGTACTCACACTGCTGGTTCTCATCTTCAGGTGATATATGAGCCAGGTATAGTGGAACTCAGTCTCCTCCGCATTGACAGATTTAGGATGGATACAAACCTTCCCATCAGTTTTAGTATACACCTTCACTGGCCTGCAAAAAACAAAAAAAAAAAAAGGCACATATTTTCCGGCGGGTGACAGGCAACTTGCATCACAGTGACAAATCCAGGGAAACTAGTATAAGTCACATTGACAGACAATCCCCCCCGAGAGCCAAACCTGATACCAGCAGCAGAGAAACAGGGTGAACTTTTGTTGGATACCCGAGAACAGCTCGCTCACATACACGAGGACTCGACTAAACAGACAAACACACCATGTTGCACTTCTACACGCCATGATTGCGATATGCTCTGTAATAGATTCCATTAATACCAACAACACCATCACATTCATCAACACATCTTTTCATTTCAAGCAGTGAGTGAGTGAGGTGGGAATGAGTGGAACATGATAGTGAGGTAGCAAATAAGTGACGGAGTAAGCAATTAAGAGACGTGGAGAATGAGGTAACAAATGAGTGGGTGAGTGAGTGAGTGAACATGTTAGCGAGTTAGGTAGCAAATGAGTGAGTAAGTAAGCAATTGAGTGAGGTGGCGAATATGGTAGCAAATGAATGAGTGAGTGAACATGTTAGTGAGTTAGGTAGCAAATGAGTGAGTGAGTGAGTAAGTAAGCAATTGAATGAGGTGGCGAATGAGGTAGCAAATGAGTGAGTGAGTGAACATGTTAGTGAGTTAGGTAGCAAATGAGTGAGTGAGTGAGTAAGTAAGCAATTGAATGAGGTGGCGAATGAGGTAGCAAACGAGCCAGTGAGTGAACACGGTAGCGAGCGAGGTAGCAAATGAGTGAGTGAACATGGTAGTGAGCGGCGAATGAGTGAGTGAGTAAATGAGTGAGTGAACATGGTAGCAAGTGAGGTAACAAATGAGTGAGCAAGCAATTGAGCGAGGTGGCAATTGAGTGAGTGAGTGAACATGGTAGTGAGCGAGGTGGCAAAGGAGTGAGTGAGCAAGTGAGAGAGTGAGCAAGATGGCGAGTGAGCATGTGCAAGGTGAGGTAGTTGGACAGTGAGCTAGGCAATAAATGAGCGAGGTAGTGACTGAGTGAGGTAGCGAAAGAATGAGCGAGGTAGTGACTGAGTGAGGTAGTGAAAGAATGAGTGAGACAGTGAAAGAATTTGTGAGCAAGCAAGTGATCAAGGCAGTGAATGAGAGCAATATAATGAGTGAGCAGAAGAGTGAGTGAGCGTGTGCAGTACATGTGCAAGGTACTGAGTAGGTTAGTAAATAAGTGAATGAATGATGTAATTAGTGACTGCATGAGATAGTGAGTAAGTGAATGAGGTAGTGAGTCAGCGTAGTAATGAGTAACGAGCCATAACACGTCAGGTCCATAAGGTGCTTCACGTCTTACACCCATAATATCCACAGGCTCTCTCTCTGTACACTCTGCACATTATGATGCGTATTAGGGATGCACCGATACCACTTTTTCCTTACCGATACCAATACCGATACCAACTTTTCAGGTGTCTGCCGATACCAAGTACCGATACAGATACCAACTCTGACTTAAATGCTCAATATATGGCTATAAATCCTGATATTTATAGTGTTCCACTTTTTATATGTTGTATTTTTTAGGTCTTATCCTGAATAAGGTATAATAATCTTGAAAGAACAACATTTACAGGTTGAGTAACTGCACATTAAAAAGTTTCAGAGCTATAAAAAAATAAAAATTGCCACAATGCAGAAACTCGTGCAGCCGTTTAGTCAATAAGCTTCATGGTATCGGCGCTCTCTATTGCCGATACTGATACTGTGTGTAAGTGCCAGTATACGGTATCAGTGCAACACTAATGCGTATGATATAAATCCTGTGTCATGGATACATTCAAGCATCTTATTGGTACTGGATCTTTCCCCACTCTACCTTCATGCAGCCCACCAAGCTAACAGCTCTCTTAATCACAGCACGGGCTCAGGCTGAGTACCTCCAGACTGAAGGCAGAATTGAATTGGACTGTGTTATTGATGCTGTTTAGATGGAAGCGTGTAAAACTTAAGCCGACATGCTGTTTCAGACGCCTCTCCACAGCGAGGATGATGATGGTTTTGTTTTCACAGCTGGCCAATAACAGGAGCGAGCCAAAGAAACGCTCGCCGCGCTGCAGCTCAGAAAAAGAAAATTGAGTTTGTCTCGCCGATATAGGATATTTACTCTGCGTCTGAAGTGCGGTCACCTGTCTGACTGCGTGTGTTTGCTGGAGGACATCATTCTTCATACTCTTACTCCTTTCTCCACTCACACACCCGAGCAGCTCTGCGGCTCCTGGGATTTACAGCTTTCATCTTTTTTATTTATTTTCTACTATCTCTGGCCGTGAATGAATAAAGAGAATCCCTCCTTATTGATGAGGGTTTCTAAATTAAGGTCCTGGCTCCGATTAGGACTCCGCCGAGTAGAAATGAATCACGGGCATGTCAGGCTACTGGACAGCAAAGCAATCATCTAATACACTTACACGGGTCTCTTCTTGTGGAGGCTCGGCCGGATCTTGGCCACTTTGGGGTAAAGGCCGGCCACGATGACCGCCTTAAGAAGCTTCTCGTTGTCTGTGAAAACAGAAAGCAGAGATGTGATTTATTGAAAGAGACTTTATCCTGCATTTTGCCTGCATTTCACTTTTCTGATAGACACTCTGTGATGTTTGTGCACCAAAAAAACAGTGACAAGTAAACGACCAACGACTGAATCTTAATCACCTTTTAGGACTTTTTAAAGGGCTTAAGTGAACTCGGCATTTAGATTCAATTCATACTGGATAATTATCGCTCCACAATTACTACTGTAAGACTATAAGCCGTATACCAACTACAGATTCATACTGGATTAATATCGCTTCACAGTTATTACTGTAAGATTATTAGACCTACACCGACTACAGATTCATACTGGATTAATATCGCTCCAGTTATTACTGTAAGACTATAAACCCTACACCGACTGCAGATTCATACTGGATTAATATTGCTCCACAGTTATTACTGTAAGACTATAAGTCCTACACCAACTACAGATTCACAGTGGATTAATATCTCTTAACAATTATTACAGTAAGACTACAAGCCCTACACCAACTTTAGATTCATACTGGTTTAATATCGCACCACAGTTATTACTTTAAGACTATAAGTCCTACACCAACTACAGATTCACAGTGGATTAATATCTCTTAACAATTATTACAGTAAGACTATAAACCCTACACCAACTACAAATTCATACTGGTTTAATATGTCTTAATTATTACTGTGAGACTATAAACCCTACACCGACTCTAGATTCATACTGGATTAATATCGCTCCACAATTATTACTGTAAGACTATAAACCCTACACCAACTACAGATTCATACTGGTTTAATATCGCTTCACAGTTATTACTGTAAGATTATTAGACCTACACCGACTACAGATTCATACTGGATTAATATCGCTCCAGTTATTACTGTAAGACTATAAACCCTACACCGACTGCAGATTCATACTGGATTAATATTGCTCCACAGTTATTACTGTAAGACTGTAAGTCCTACACCAACTACAGATTCACAGTGGATTAATATCTCTTAACAATTATTACAGTAAGACTACAAGCCCTACACCAACTTTAGATTCATACTGGTTTAATATCGCACCACAGTTATTACTGTAACACTGTAAGCCCTGCACAGACTGTAGATTCATACTGGATTAATATCTCTAAACAATTACTACAGTAAGACTATAAACCCTACACCAACTACAAATTCATACTGGTTTAATATGTCTTAATTATTACTGTGAGACTATAAACCCTACACCGACTCTAGATTCATACTGGATTAATATCGCTCCACAATTATTACTGTAAGACTATAAAACCCTACACCAACTACAGATTCATACTGGTTTAATATCGCTTCACAGTTATTACTGTAAGATTATTAGACCTACACCGACTACAGATTCATACTGGATTAATATCGCTCCAGTTATTACTGTAAGACTATAAACCCTACACCGACTGCAGATTCATACTGGATTAATATTGCTCCACAGTTATTACTGTAAGACTGTAAGTCCTACACCAACTACAGATTCACAGTGGATTAATATCTCTTAACAATTATTACAGTAAGACTACAAGCCCTACACCAACTTTAGATTCATACTGGTTTAATATCGCACCACAGTTATTACTGTAACACTGTAAGCCCTGCACAGACTGTAGATTCATACTGGATTAATATCTCTAAACAATTACTACAGTAAGACTATAAACCCTACACCAACTACAAATTCATACTGGTTTAATATGTCTTAATTATTACTGTGAGACTATAAACCCTACACCGACTCTAGATTCATACTGGATTAATATCGCTCCACAATTGCTACTGTGAGACTATAAACCCTACACAGACTGTAGATTCATACTGGTTTAACACTGCTCCACAGTTATTACTGTAAGACTATAAACCCTACACCAACTGTAGATTCATACTGGATTAGAATCATTCCACAATTATTACTGCCAGATTGTAAAAACAACACACGCTACAGATTCATACCGAATTTGAATTATTCCACAGTTATTACTGTCAGACTATAAACACTACGGACTGGAAATTCATACTAGATTAAAATAACACAATTATTACTGTCAGACCATAAACACTACACACTACAGACTCATACTGGATTAAAATCAATCCACAGTTATTACTGCCAGACTGTTCACCGTCCATTCCCAGCAACATTAAGGGGGGGTTACTACGGTATGACTGTAATAAATAATCCCCTCATTATGAAAACCATCAGCAGAGATGAGTCCTCCATCATCATATTCTCCACGGCTGGGAGAGTGCATGCGTGGTGTACACCAAAAGAACAGCATCTAAATGATGGTGGGGTGGGGTCCTGGTGGCATTATTATGTTATGGGGGACATTTAACTGGATGTAACTATATCATACAGGGCACAAGGGGTCAGCGAATGGCTGGATGTGTTTTTTTATTTTTGTTTGTCACCAATTATACACACATTAAAAAACACATGTACAAGTAAAGCCTGCAGTGTGAGGAATTTGAGCTTGTTGTGTCTTACAGAGTTAGAACAGCCACAATCACAGGAACATGAAACACTGCTTCCAAACAAACCGCACGCTTGGCCTCGGGAAGAGCCGACCATGCCAGACGTCATGCTTTGTTGATGTCTGTTAATGTTTATGTGTTTATGCGTGCGGTGAAAACCGGGTTATTCACAAAACAGAAAACAGAAAACAGAACAAGCACGGCTCACACGTCTATTCCAGCACAGCCTGTCAGGAGACGCATTAGTACAACAGTGGAGAGAAAGCGAGAGAGGATGGAGGAGGTGTGTGTGTGTGTGTGTGTGTGTGAGGCGGCGTGTCTGTGTGAGATCATGATGTGTCATCAGTGAAAATGCCCCATTACGGTAACACGGCCGCAGGAGTGGAGCGTGCGTGTTTAGAAAGAGCTTCTAGCTGCGGATGCTGGCAGGACCGGCGCAGCGGCTCTAAGACCAAATGAAAGGGCTTATTTTATCTAACCATATGCTGCTTAGCAACCATCAGAATACATTAATAATTAGCTCGCCCCTTAATATCCTTTAATGGGCCCTGGGAGATCAAACAGTCTTAACAGCTGCACCTAGCTCAGCAAACACTCAAATAAAAAAAAGAAAAAGATCACAACACGGAGATGAAACGTATCAGCCAGGCTTTTTTCAGAAACCTATCGTTATTATACGTGTGCATCACACTGGACTTTGCTTTACAGCCTTATGTTTTCATAAACACGGCTGTATTAGTTTTACCTGAGGAGGTTGTGTAATGCTGGGCTGGGTTTAGAATGAGTACTTATAGTTAGACTCATATTACACACATCACAGAGAATACGTTATTCCTGTGCTTCTTTATTAATTAGCCTATAAGCTACAGCTATCAAACTTAAGGTATCGGGTGGGCCTGTCCTGGTGGCTCCATTATTTAGTCAGGCTGTAAAAACTACACACACTCTGCAGATTCATTATGGATTAAAATCACCCCACGGCTATTACTGTCAGACAGTAAACACTACACACACTGCAGATTTATGCTGGATTCAAATTAAACCACGGCTATTACTGTCAGACAGTAAACACTACACACACTGCAGATTCATACTGGATTCAAATTAAACCACGGCTATTACTGTCAGACAGTAAACACTACACACACTGCAGATTCATACTGGATTAAAATCACCCCACGGCTATTACTGTCAGACAGTAAACACTACACACACTGCAGATTCATACTGGATTCAAATCAAAACACAGCTATTACTGTCAGACAGTAAACACTACACACACTGCAGATTCATACTGGATTAAAATCACCCCACGGCTATTACTGTCAGACCGTAAACACTACACACACTCTGCAGATTCATACTGGATTAAAATCACCCCACGGCTATTACTGTCAGACAGTAAACACTACACACACTGCAGATTCATACTGGATTAAAATCAAAACACAGCTATTACTGTCAGACTGTAAACACTACACACACTCTGCAGATTCATACTGGATTAAAATCACCCCACGGCTATTACTGTCAGACAGTAAACACTACACACACTGCAGATTCATACTGGATTAAAACCACCCCACGGCTATTACTGTCAGACTGTAAACACTACACACACTCTGCAGATTCATACTGGATTAAAACCACCCCACGGCTATTACTGTCAGACAGTAAAAACTACACACACTCTGCAGATTCATACTGGATTAAAATCACCCCACGGCTATTACTGTCAGACTGTAAACACTACACACACTGCAGATTCATACTAGATTAAAATCACCCCACGGCTATTACTGTCAGACAGTAAACACTACACACACTCTGCAGATTCATACTGGATTAAAATCAAACCACAGCTATTACTGTAAGACTATAAAAACTACACACGCTTTGCAGATTCACACTGGATAAAAACCAAACCACAGCTACTACCGTCAGACTGTAATTACTACACACACACTGCAGATTCATACTGGATTCAAATTGCTCCCGTTATTACAGTTAGCCTTTAAAAACTACACACACACTGCAGATTCATACTGGATTAAAATCAAAACACAGCTACTATCATCAGACTATAATGACCACACACACTCTGCAGATTCATACTGGATTCAAATACAACCACAGTGCCAGACAGTAAACACTACATACACCCTGCAGATTCATACTGGATTCAAATCACCCCATGGCTATTACTCTCAGACTGTAAAATTACACACTTTGCGGATTCATACTGGATTCAAATCTCTCCAGTTATTAGAGTCAGACTAAAAACACAATAATTACTTTCCGACTGCAAGTAGAACTACACATATGCAGATTCATATTTGATACAATCACTTCACATTGATTAACGTCAGACCGTCAACACTTCACACTGCAGATTCATACTGGATTTAAATTGCACGTCTTGAAGGAGGTCGTTTACAATGCTTCTCTGGCTAAATCTAATCTTTCTAAGCAGGACTTCCGTAATTTCACAGACGTCAGACTCACCCGAGTTGATGTTCGCTCTGGGATCTTTAGGGTCTTTACTGCTCACAAAGCCAGCGGCTAACAGGTGCTCTGCAAACTGCCCTTTCATATTCTGCAGCATCTGTCGGAGAGAGAGAGACCGGGATGAGAAAGTGCGAGGATGGCTCATCCAAAAATCCATCCATAAAACAAAACCAGAACAGGTAATTTTTCTGAATGAACTGTTACATTACAGTCTTATAGTCTTATATGGCTGATCTGAGGACAGTGTAATCAAACTAAGCTGAACTGCTTTCTCTTCACTGCTCTGCACTGTTACTGTAGTATTGTAGTCTTCCTCAGACTGTAACATCCAACCGTAGCTCTAACTAATGTTATTAATATAAGGTGCTGGAATATGTTTTTCATTTCCTATAACATGCTTACGAATACTTACACTGTTGTTCGTATTTATAAACACAAAGGGTCTGTCTCAAAACCTAGTGAGTGTGTAAGTAGGCTGTCTAGGTAGCAGCTGTGTAAGTAGCAGCGTTCTCTCCTCATCTCTCCTCATAAAACAGATTACTGAGATGCTCTAGTTAGTTAGGCTTGTTTCCGCCCACTGCAGCATGCGACCGGTGGTTTAGCTGGTTGCTAAGCTACCAGCCAGCACCCAAAACAAAAGCCCGAGGCTTACAAATCCGCAAGCATAAATGCTAATGTCTCAAGTATAAAACTGCTAAATGGTGAAGGACTCGTTACAGAGTTGATAATAAAATACTGTTTTGTGTGATTATATGACCAGAAACACATTAAAACTCCAGAGAGAATCAAAATAACTCACATTTTAAAACCACTTCTCTGCTCGTAGATTAGCCTGCGTTGCATCATGGGATTGTCTTAGCGGCTGAGGAAGCGTTCGATGCTTCCTTAAAATCAGGTCTAAATAAGGTTCCTCAGTAGACAGCATGTTTAAGGTATGTAAGAATTGGGACAGTACATGTCTGGAGCGCATACTATGACGTAAACTGCTGCCTATGTAGGAGCTCACTAGGTTTTGAGACACACCCGAAGTCAAATCACATGATGTGTGTACACCTGAAGTGGATCTACACACCTTAAATAACAAAACACTGTCTACAGTGTCTGGATACTTTGTTATCCTCACTGTATCGAACCAGAACAAACACTTAACATTAGGATTTGTTGGGCAGCTGAAGCCCCTGCCATAGGAGGATGTGGTGCTGCAAGTACTGAAAAGTCCCAGCATTTATTTAGTACTAATAAAGCGTGTTAGAAACAGTCTGGCTGGTGGAGACTGACCTGTAGTGTGTTGGCAGACAGGAAGTTGTCCCAGCAGTATTCTCGCTCACACTTGTAGCCGCGTCTCTTGGCTTCTTCCCAGCCCTGAATCAGAGAACGAACCACAAGCGTGAGCTGGCAGACTGGAAGACAACACAGACG
>CM038711.1:7040781-7107061 GCA_021613375.1 Megaleporinus macrocephalus
TACTGTTGGTACTATGTATTCTGGTAGGTAGCGTCCTCCTGGATTCATCCATCAAACCCAGATACAAACCCAGATTGTGAAGCTGATTCAGGTGGGGTTCTACACCACTCCATAGTCCAGTGGTGGAGCTGTACACCACTCCAGACTCCAGTGGTAGGGCTCTACACCACTCCAGAGACCAGTGGTGGAGCTTTACATCACTCCAGAGTCCAGTGGCCCTGTGCTCTACTCCCCTCCAGCCGACACTTGGCATTGCACATAGTGATCTTAGGCCTGTGTGCAGCCGCTCAGCCTGGAAACCCAATTCATGAAGCTCCCAATGCACAGTTCTTGTGTTGATGTTGCTACTCAGGTGTGAGTGACTATGTTTTAGCACTCAGTGGCCCCACTGTGCAAGTTTGCACAGCCTACCTCTTCGTGGTTGGGCTGTCGTTGTTCCTAGATGCTTCCATTTCACAGTATCTGCACTTATAGTTGTCTAGGGCAGACCTAACCCGGCAGACAATTCACAAACTAAATTGGTGGTATATTTGGTATCCCAAGTAAGTGAGCTCTTCAATGCGACCAGTGTTTGTATATGAAGACTACCTGGCTCTGTGCTTGATTTTATACACCTGTGAGTAATGGATGCGGCTGAAACACCTGAACTCAATAACTATGCGTAAGATAATAATTATGGGTGTCCGCATACTTTTGCCTGCATCCTGTAATGTGTAATACTAACATTTCTATAGCGAATAGGCTTCTAGGGGGACCTGATTGCACTGATTTATAAGCTCCACCACCAGAGGTAGAGAAAGATGTCGGTTCGGGTGGCGTTGGGAGGGGGGCTCTTTCTCTGCTAGACTCATATACTCTGTCACACAGTGACGACGATGAGAAAAAAAGAGAGCGTGAAGAAAAAGGGAGACGGAGAGGCTTCAAGCTACGGGCACCGATTTCACACAACCCAAATGGGAAAGAGATACAGAGCGAATAAATAAATAAACAAACAACCTTCAAGGTCTGAGGGGCTCTATTTTCTTTTTTCAATGACTAATGCAAACACTATTGGGTTGCTATGGCAACCACACAGCACCAGCGTGCGTGGCCATGCTATGTAGTTCGCTGCCGAAATTACGGGTCCCGGGAAAGAACAGGCCTCCACAGAGTGTCTACACCACTCCAGAGTCCAGTGGTAGGGCTCTACAGCACTCCAGAGTACAGTGGTGAAACTCTACACCACTCCAGAGTACAATGTGGGGGCTCTACACCACTCCACAGTCCAGTGGTGGGGCTCTACACCACTCCACAATCCAGTGGTGGGGCTCTACACCACTCCACAGTCCAGTGGTGGGGCTCTACACCACTCCAGAGTCAAGTGGTGGAGCTCTACAACCCTCTATTGTCCAGTGGTGGGGCTCTACACCACTCCAGATTACAGTGGTGAACCTTTACACTACTCCAGTGTCCAGTGGAGGGGCGCTACACCACTCCAGTGTCCAGTGGTGGGGCTCTACACCACTCCAGTGTCCAGTGGTGGGGCTCTACACCACTCCAGTGTCCAGTGGTGGGGCTCTACACCACTCCAGTGTCCAGTGGTGGGGCTCTACACCACTCTAGTGTCCAGTGTTGCTGGGCTCTACTCTGCTCCAGCCAACGCTTGGCATTGCACATAGTGATCTTAGGCCTGTGTGCATAAGATACACACAGGGTTTACAGTCTATCTGGGTAACATAGGGTTTAAAACCAGGTTTTAGGGGTTACGTTGAGAATCACCACCCTCCGACTGCTTTGTGGGGCACCAGTGCATTCGTCCACTCCTAGTTCCTGGGATAAAGGAAGTGTTGAACTTTGCTTCTGGGATCATTTCTCCTAGACAGACGTGGCCAGTGTGCTGGTGCTCCCGGCAGTGTGGGGGAAATACTGAGAGCCTGTTTTCTGCACTGTGCTGTTATGGAGCCTGGCCGTGTGTACAGAGCCGCAGAGACGTTTTAGGGACATCTGTTCTGTTCTGTTTAGCGAAGGCCGGCGTTGGCGCGTGGAGAGAAGGGAGCGGGACTCTATTGAGCTTTGATGTGATTTGCGCGCGTGCGAGAAGCGTCGATGGGCTTTTCACTGCTGCCTGAAAGCGAAAGGACAGGAAAGTTCAATTCAAATGCAGGAGACACGGTGACTAGCACACTCGCGCTCGTCTACTCTCTCGCGCGCTCCGTCTGACGAAGCATGAGTCACCGCAGCCGAGCTAACCCTGGACGCGCACAGGCCAGAAAGAGATGGGCATTACTTACACACACACTCAGCCAACTCCTGTTTTTCAGGCTTTTCTTTTTTTTGCGTGAGCTCCTTTTTAATTTCATGGTGGTGAGGAGGAGGAGGAGGAGGAGGAGGAGTAGGAGGGCGCGTGGATGTGATGTTAAATATTCACGAGATGGGGTTGGCGGAACGCTGGCGGAGGGGCGAGACCCCGGGCAGCGTCACCGAAACAAACTCGTCTCTGGAAAGGACGAGCGGTTAGCAGAAAAGAGTAAAGCTTTATTCACAGCTGCCTGGAGAAAAACTGTGACTGTGTAATAATAGTAATAGTAATAATAATAATAATAATAATAATAATAATAATAATAACTAGGGGTGTAAGAAAATATTATGTTTAGTGATACTGTATCGATTCTCAAAAACACAGTATCGATACACAGATTCCTGGCAGACAGTGAATCAGTGTGTTGTGTTTAAACCTCTGACCACTAGATGGCAGTGTTGTAGATGGCTACTGTTTGGGACTCCGTCCGGTAGCTTAGCTACCAGCTAAACCACCGGTGGCGTGCTGCAGTGGGTGGGAACAAACCGTGACGCAGTCTCTCTCTAACTAGAGCGTCTCAGTAATCTGTTTTATGAGGAGAGATGAGGAGAGAACGCTGATACTTACACAGCTGCTACCTAGGCAGCCTACTTAGACACTCACTAGGTTTTGAGACAGACCCCAAGTCTGGGAAATTAGAGATCCAGTGTAATACTCGGTCAGCTCCTCCAACCAACGTGGGCATTTCTCAAACTGGTCTTCCACATGGGTGAGTGGGTCCAGAGAACGCCACGAAAACATTCCCCAGACCTTAATGCTGCCACCTACGTGCTACCGTGCTACACTGTGACTCAACAGTGTATTTTGTGCTAGCCTTGTAAAATGTTCTGAAAAGATTTGATGCTGAAGATGAACAGGAAAGACAAATTAGTGAAATACAAATACACACCGACTCCAAATGAACTGTCTTTGTGTTAAACATGTGCTGCCATTCTACCTGACAGGAGCAGTCAATGCAATATGGACTGTTATATAAAAAAAATCTATATGGCCTCACGAGAATCAGCCTTCATCCTCACTGTAAGCCATTAAAGAATAGACGCTTTTCTATTTCCTGTCAAAAAAGACAGCAAGCCAGAGATCCAATTCAAGGTCACACATTTCTGAAGCTGGAGGGTTTCAAAGCAGACAGAGAAAAACCAGAGGCGTCGGCCCAACCCAAAGAAAATTAAGCTTCTTTCTTACTTTCCCTCCAACCGTCTACTCTGAGGATCTACAACAAAAGCACCTAAAATGATGGAGACCTGTTGCAAGTGCTCCGATTTTTATTATTACTCTCCGCTAGTAAGGAATCCAGACCTGCTCTAATAAGTACAAGCATCTTGATCAAATGTTAATAAGCACATTGACACATTGGTTTATACTTCCTCAAGTGTAGAACCAAATTTATTTTGATTATAAATACCTGAAAAATGTAGTTTACGACTAATTAGCCAAGAGAAGCCAAATTCTGATTCTTTAGTTTAGTTTTTAGTTTAGCCCTTTAGGCTAATGTTGCTAACAAACACTAAAAATCAATAGTCAACCAAGTCTCATCTGTAAATACTGCCCTAAAACTTCTCCAAACCTGCTCAAGCTTCTTACAGGTCTTTGCAAGGGTGCCTCTTTAGTTTAGCGCTGAAAGCTAACGTTGGTAACAAACACTAGAAATCAAGTTACCCAAGTCTCATCTGTAAATACCATCCTAAAACCAAAATTCTTTCAATTACATATATCTGAAAAATCTAATTTACATCAATAGTCACACAAATCTTTTCTTAGGGACATTATTACATTATTACATATATATATATTATTTCCAGACAGGAATCCTTTATTTACTCAGTAAACACTTTATTATTAAATATTATTAAAGCTTTTACATACGTCAGTGTGTTTATTTAACCCTTTCCAAGCTTCTCCTTCTATAAACAACCCAGTATTATTATCAGTTCTCATCTAATACCTGCTTTGACTGCTCAGTACTTCATTAAGCTAAATCAAGATTTGCTGCTGAAGGAACTGAATACATTCATACAATGTCTGGGGCGTCCAGGAGAAATCTGGAACCTAACTTTGTTCTTCAAACTGGAGATCAAGATCTGATCTACTTCTCTCACAATAACATATTCATGTAACTTGGCTTCGCTCACAAGGTAGTGTCCTGTTGAGAGGCCCTCCAATGAGAAAACTGAGCTGAGCTGTTAATGAGTGTACTAATGTCTAGGGGAAGTGTATAAGGGCCTGAACTGGAATTGAGCCCTACAGACCACATGCTTCCTGTAAATATGGAGACGCCCTGGGAGTTTTAACTGAGGGAAGTTCACTGTGGTACAGTTAAAAAAAAAAAATAATAAAAAAAAAAGCGCGAGAGAGAGAGAGAGAGGGGGGGGGGGGGGTATGTTAGAACAGAAAAAGAGGGGCGAACAGAGGTCAGGTGAAACAGAATATTCACGGCTGTTATTAAAGTGGCTGGAGAGTAACAGCCCCGGTCACACTTTCATTACTCCGTGGTGCCAGTAATACAATCCTGTCGGATTAGCCTGAATAAAATGGATAATGTGAAATAAGAAAGTGAGGCGTGGACGCGGAGCGAGGAATGTGGAAAATTGAATGAAACGCATTTACATTCCAGTCTGAGGTCTGACCTGAGAAACTCTCAATCGGAGACAATTACCCAGAAAAATCGTTCAGCAGGAGAGAGAGAGAGAGAGAGAGAGAGAGAGAGAGAGAGAGAGAGAGGTACCTGCCCGCTCGTCCTTTCCTCTGCTTGGCGTTGGCTAGGCTCACCCACTCGGCTGTCATGGTGCTGATGTTGTTCTGGGTGTCAAAGTGTGTCTCTTTGATCTTCCCTCCATCAATCACATACACCACATCATCTATAGTAATACTGACACAGAGAGAGAGAGAGAGAGAGAGGGGGAGAGAGAGATGCAGGGATGGATTAAATAGATTAAAAGAGAACAGCACAGAGAAGAGAGGATGGAGGGATGGATGGATAGAGAGAAAGGAGAGAGGAGGGTTGAACAGATAGAAAGAGAAGGAGAAAGAATGGGGGAATATTAAAAGAGACAGAATGAGAGGATGGAGAGATGGATAAAGACAGAAAACGAGAGAGGATGGAGGAAAGGATAGAGAGAAAGAGAGAATGGAGGGATGTATTGAGAGGAGAGTGGTTGAAGAGATAGAAAAAGACAGGAGGAGATAGGATAGAGGGATGTATTGAGAGAGACAGACGGAGGGATGGAGGGATGGATAGAGAGAGAGGCAGTGAGAGGAGAGGTAACTACACTGCGTTATTAAGCTGAGAGTAAATGAAACACTGTTATTAGTCTGACTCTACTGGAGTCGGTTGATTAGCAGAAGTGGAAGAGTCAGAGTTTTCAGCAGCAGCTCAAACTAAATATAAATAAATAAATAAATAAATAAATAAAAGAAAGAAAGAAAGAAAGAAAGAAAGAAGTCTCTTTGTGTAGCTTATACCTCCAACTCCACACGCTTACCTGGTCTCGGCGATGTTGGTGGCGATCACTATCTTCCGGACTCCGGGAGGAGGCTTCTTAAACACCTGATCAAAGAGGAAGCTGCGTTATTTAACTTCACCCTCCACTTCAGAGCACTAGTGCTTTAAACAGAGCTGCCACTAACTCGACCTCCAATCCACACGCTCATTAAACATTCAGTCATTAAACATTTAGTCAGGAAACTCGGACTGGAGCAGAAAGCCACTCCAGACTGTGCAGCTTCATCACTCAGAACCGTGTTCTCCGTGTTCTCCGTGTTCTCCGTGTTCTCCGTGTTCTCCGTGTTCTCAGTGTTCTCCGTGTTCTCAGTGTTCTCAGTGTTCTCAGTGTTCTCAGTGTTCTCCGTGTCGAGTCATGTCTAAAAGCCTCTTATCCATGATAAAACCAGAGTAATGCACAGCCTCAGGTATTTATATTTATATACACAACCGTAGATATGATCAAATATTCTATTTAATAGGCAATTATTAGATTTATTATTAACAATAATCAACATTAATTAGTATGTAGTTTCTATTTAGAGCTAACAGGCAAACAGGACTGTTTATTATTATTCACTATTCACATAAAGTTAAAACGTTCACTATATTCACTATTCACATGATTTTAGCGTTCACTATATTCCATAAAGTTACAGTGTTCACTATAATCACTATTCACATGAAGTTAGCGTTCACTATAATCACTATTCACATGAAGTTAGAGCGTTTACTACATTCACTATTCACAAGAAGTTACAGTGCTCACTATATTCACTATTCACATGAAGATGGTGTTCCCTATATTCACTATTCACATGAATTTAGTGTTCACTATACCCACTGTTCACATGAAGTTAGCGTTCACTATATTCACTCTTCACATGAAGTTAGTGTTCACTATATTCATATGAATTTACAGTGTTCACTATATTCACTGTTCACATGAAGTTAGCGTTCACTATATTCACTATTCACATGAAGTTAGTGTTCACTATATTCACTATTCACATGAAGTTAGTGTTCACTATATTCACTATTCACATGAGGTTTCTGTGTTCACTATAATCACTATTCACATGAACCACTGCTTTATAACTAAGTGTGCACTCTTTGCCTGCTCTGTGTTATTTGCACTTGAAGACGTGCACACTCGTTTGTTTCGTGCTTCGTCATGTGTGGATCTGCAGCTCCGTAACAGTAACAGTAATGAAGTAAAGAAGGTTGGAGTGATTCTCACTGCGTTTCAGTTAAATAAAAAATGCTCATATTCTGATTTTCTTCTCGTTTATCTGCCTCTCGTTTAGCGCGGACCAGCCTGTAGACCCCTAAACTCAGCAGTGCTCTTCTACGAGTGCCTCGGCACTGCATGCTCATCGGTTACGCTCGTCTGGCCTGAAGCAGCAGCCGGCTTAATAAAGTTTAATGCGATTGATCCACCAGTATTAAGTCCAGTTCGGCCACTGGCTGTAATCAGATGATGATGCTAATGATGCAGAGCTACTTACCTGTGTCTGGCTGACCGTAGGCATCAGAGAGTGCAGCGGAATAATGATGAACTTATCTAAAACACACACACACACACAAAGAAACACAGCATCAGTCAGAGCCCAGCGGGCATTAACCCTCCGCACGCCGGCCTGCTATCAGAGTAACTCAGAGCTATGGTTAAAGGCAGGCCTGCGGCTGTTAGTACATATCCATCCACTAACTGAACTGGGTGCAGGCCAGGACGATTGGGTGATGTAATCGGATATCGGCGATAAAATCGGCGTGAGCTGATGCCAATATCTGACACGCAATGATTGTGCACGCTGTGTGGGGTAAAGAACCTGTTTGGGGTAAATAACCAAGCTTCTGCTTCAAACTTGTGTTCCCTTCCACCCTCCTGTTTTGGCTGCCAGGCAAACCAGTGGGCTCAGAGCCCCCCAGGCAATAGCCACAGCTATATGTAAAATCCTTGTAGATGTATAAAAGAGTTAATTCTATTTTATTGGTCCATTCATCATGAAATGGATATAAAGATATACAGGATATTAAAAGCAGCTGTTGAGTTCAAACGATATCAAAAAATAAAAACTGACCAAAATGGATTTACTCGTTTTTCTTTAGACAGCGACGATATAAAACAGGCCTCTAAAGTTCTTACACAGTACATGAATTCACGGAGGCAGGAGGGGCTTATCTAAACTTCTAACTTGGGGCTCTAAAGCCCTGTTCGAGCTGGATTAGTATCACCTCTGGACGTGGTGTGATATGAAGGATTACTGATGACCTCAAATTAATCAATAAAATTGATGTATCGCCCAGCTCTACCAGTGGGTGGCAGTGTTTGAAAAAGCTATAGAGCTACAGTTAAAAGCAGGCCTGTGGCTGTTAGTACATATCCATCCACTGACTGAACTGGGTGTAGGCCTGGATGATTGGGTGATGTAATCGGATATCAGCGATGAAATCGGTGTGAGCTGATGCCGGGCATAGATTTGTTTTTGACATTGGTGGGGAGCTATGTATCCGCAATGAAAGACACCAGCCCCCTGAGTAAATCAGAATGAGATAAATGGGAAAATGGATGGATAAATATAAAAGGAGAAACACTGAACGAGTAAAATTCTTACACAAGTTTATATTAAGGACGCAAATTCAGACACTGAGGGTCTATCTTAAACCTAGCGAGTGTCTAGGTAGGCTGTCTAGGTAGGCAGCTGTGTAAGTAGCAGCGTTCTCTCCTCATCTCTCCTCATAAAACAGATTACTGAGACACTCTAGTTAGAGAGAGACTGCGTCATGGCTTGTTCCCACCCACTGCTTCATGCGACCGGTGGTTTAGTTTGTTGCTAAGCTACGGGCCGGCATCCAAAACAAAAGCCAGAGGCTTAAAAATCTGCTAGCATAAATGCTAATGTTTCGAGTATAAAACTGCTAAATGGTGAAGGACTCGTTACAGAGTTGATAAAAAAAACTGTTTTGTGTGATTATATGACCAGAAACACATTAAAACTCCAGAGAGAATCAAAATAACTCACATTTTAAAACCACTTCATTGCTCGTAGATTTGCGTTGCATCATGGGATTGTCTTAGCGGCTGAGGAAGCGTTCGATGCTTCCTTAAAAATCAGGTCTAGATAAGGTTTCTCAGTAGACAGCATGTTTAAGGTATGTAAGAATTGGGACAGTCTACATGTCGGGAGCGCATACTATGGCGTAAAATGCTGCCTATGTAGGAGATCACTAGGTTTGAGTCTAGCCACAGCCTGACCCATACCGTTAGTACATTGCAGGACTCGGGAGGTCACGCAGTCACGCCGCTGCTGTGTTATGGACGTGTAGCTGGAGGAGCAGTTTGTTCATTAAGAGAGATTAAATCACTTTAGTCTTGTTGAGTTGTGACAGAAAGATTTCGCCTCAAGTCTGTTGGCAGAGCCTTCAAAGTAAATAGACTTAATCACAGTTACATACATTTGTTTGTTTTTTTTAATAAATGAATTTCCATAGTCTGCCTTCTTTGGTCCAAGTTTAATCCAAGTTTAGGCAAAGAATTAGGTTTTTTAGAATTAATGCTCAAAATTATGCAAGACTAAAAAGAGGGTAACAGCTGATTAATGAGGTCAAAAATCTAAATGGAAACATAAAAACTGAATCAAAGTAAAACTAAAGTAACTAAAGTCCATTAACAGTCTGCTTGTATGTGTAAAGCCAGAAAGACTCTAAGCTTCTGCTTCAAGCATGGGCTTTGCATTGGCCTCTTGAAACTTGTGGTCCCTTCCCTTCCACCTGTCTTGTCTGCCAGGTAAACCAGTGGGCTCAGAGTCCCCCAGCCAATGAGCTTCAGGCTGATCTAATGCCAAACCTCTCTAGCCACAGCTTTGTCAAATCCTTGTAGGTGTATAAAAGAGATGATGTTCAAAAGAGTCATGAGTTTGTCTATAAGAACCAGTCTGTCCTTGTCCAGCTACCCTGTCAGAGTTGACCTATACAAACTTCCGTTTACTGGGTCAGTGGGACGTCCAGCTTTACATAGAACATCCCCAGACACATGAGATATAATGTTTTTTAACCAGTACATAAACTCAGTTGGTCATACATTATCGATTATACATTATCACCAATATGGAGAAAAGTGTGGACGCATATCATAACTCTACAGAAGCCCAAAGGGTGGGGCATCGGTGGCAGAAGTTAAAACCAAGAGAAAACAGATTTTCATAAAAAACATCGTCCTTAACTGTAAATTCCAATTAATCGATAAAATCGATGTATCGCCCAGCTCTACTGGACAGTGACGATATGTCGGTTAGCTGATTGTTGTGTTGTTATTATTTGGAAGTGCGGCTTCTGACGCCTAATGCTGAGCAAAGGGGTTATTTGGGGTAATCTGGTGAAATTACAGGGACATACACTGTTGAGTCACATTTTTATGATCGAGTGGGTGGCAGTGTTTGGTCTGGGGAATGTTTTGGTAACATTCTCTGGACCCACTCAACCGATTTGGTTCTAAACCCATCCTTGCAGATCACGTACACCATCCATGCTGATTGTCTTCTCTGGGGCGGATGGGATCTTCCAGCAAGACAATAAGGCACATCACTCGACTAAAACTGTCCAGCACTGGTTGGAAGAGCTGACCAAGCCTTCCAAGTACTATTCTGAAATGACAGGGATCCTTCATCCCGAACTAATCAGCCAATCAAATTACGCACCTCTTATTTAGAACTATTTACACACACAGGAAGTAGCGAACATACAAACACTAGGGGGCACACTTGTCTGAAGCAGTGGGTCAGCCCGAATTAAATATAAAAATGAATTTAGACTTTTGGGGCCACAGGGTTAAAGGTTCAAAGTGGCTGCTACTATAGTTTCTATCCATGTGACTGCACTACATCATACGCCATCAGAAACCATATAAGCAGGTCTACGAGCGTGCGATGATTCAGACCTTCAGTGGGTCCTTTAATGAGCTCTGAATAAAAAAACTCACAAGTAGGGGTGGGCGATATGGCCCTACAATAATATCACGATATTTTATGGTATTTTTGCGATAACGATACTCTTGGTGATATGACAAAACATTAAATTAAAAAACATATATTACAGGAATACACTACTGCAACAAAATGAAAATTAAATTTTATTATTGTATGCGATATGCTATGGCACACCCCTAACTGAGATATTAAAAAATACAAGAATTTTCATCAGATTGTAACAGAAGTCAATGATCCAGAATGTCACGATACTAAATAATGCACTCCAAATATCTCCATATATCCAGGCCTGAAGTAAAGTGAATGATACTGGACAGATAAAATCTGTCTCTAGTAGATATATAATAGGAAATGAGAAAAAAATGAGATTTTTTATTTTTCTAGAAACAGTAAAAGTAGTACCCTGATGTGATAATTAGAGATGGGTGATATGGCACGATATTTAAGGGTATAATATCGTTCACCATATTCTAAAATGTTGGTGATATTATTGTGTACGATACAATATGGCACACCCCTACTCACAAGTGCTTCAGATTAGAGCAAAATAATGTGATTTTAACAGCTTTGTGCAACTTCAGGCCTGCGGTAGCGCGAATGCAGCCCAGCACACCTGCATCTGGGTCACCAGAGAAATCTGGCGCTAATGAACGGCAGCAGGGAAGCGAGAGAGAGAGGGAGAGAGACTTGCCGGATTTGAACATCTGGTCGGCCACGAGCAGGTCGTTCAGGCTGCTGATGTTGTCCCAGCCAGGCAGAAACACGAGGATGGCTCCATCCTGAAACACAGTAAACACCAGCTGAATACAGATAAACACGTAAACAAGGGAGCGCGCTCGCTTGCTCGGGACGCTAACAGATGGGGGAGGACAACGACCTGGGAATGACTCGAAATACCTCGCTACCTCTACGGGGGCAGTGAAACCCGGCACTGGATTTACAATTACTATCAACTAGAGGTGGGCAGCGTGAGTAAGTGTTGCCGTATCACAATAAATAATCTCAGGATGCTTTCAACACATCGTAGGTGTCTGTATTTCTACAACACTGGCCAATTAGCCGCTTCGTGCTATGGCTGCAAAAGCCTGTCGGAGCTGCAAGCCAGGGTGCTGCGAGACGTCCCTATTCGTTATAAGTGGTTGTACACACAGTGTGATCTAGATATACAACGATCAGCCATGATATTAAAACCACCTCCTTGTTTCTACACACAACACTGTCCACTGTATCAGCTCCACTGACCACACAGGAGCTACACTTACAGACTGTAGTTCATCTGATTCTCTGTATACTTTATTACTCTGTTCTTTAATGATCAGGACCCCCACAGGACCACCACAGAGAGCTTTGAGAAGAAGGCATTCTCTGGACCCACTCATCCATGTGGAAGACATTCTCAACCGATTTGGGTCTGAATCCATCCTTGCAGATCACATATACCATACATGCTGAGGGTCTTCTCTGGGGTGGATGAGATCCTCCAGCAAGACGATCCACCGTGTCACACAACTAGAAACGTCCCACATTGGTTAGAAGAGCTGACCAAGACTTTCAAGTACTACCCTGGACCCCTAATTCCCCAAACTTGAACCCAATTGAGCATCTGTGGGACCACCTGGATGGTGGTGTTGGCTCTATGGATCCTCCTTCACGCTCCCTCTAGCAGCTGTGGGATGCTCTGCAGTCAGCAAGGCTCCAGATACCTGTGACCACCTACTAGGACCTTATTGAGTCTCCCAGTCTTTCTAGCTGCTGTCTGTGCTGCACACGGTGGTCACTCTGGATATCAGCTGGTGGTCGTAACAATGTGACTGGACTGTGTAGAAGGTGAGGGGTTATAAACTGCCTGAGAAGTTGTTTGAGGACGAGCGTGTGAAGGGAGGAGAGTGAATGAGGGAGAGAGAGAAAGCGTAAAGACTTTGAACAGCAGCATATGACCCAGATTTGTCTGACTTGCGAAACTGTGCTCACATTAAAAAGCCCCCCGGTCCCAGCCGCTATGCTTAATTAATGATAATTAATCCCACTGTTGGGCTACGGGGACCGTGACGCGGGTGACGCAAACACTACCTTATCAGACGAGCCCTTCAACCTAACGCCCTGGTCCTACATGAGCGCAGGAAGGCTATTAATCCTCTGAATGAAGAGCAGTGAGCGTAGCTCTTATAAGCCAGTATGATGAGGCAGATAGCCGAAGGAGGGCGGGGCTATATGCCACGGCATGCTACATGTAGTTATTAGCGCAAGCAAGTCATGAAACATGGTGGAAACGTGGTTATCTAGAACTATAAACTCAATCACTCTGTGGCTGTGGTTCCTTTAGCTCTCTGGCTGTTGCTGCTGCTGTTCTGTTCGTACCGGTCAGATCTGGTCTGTATGGTGTTCTGGGTTATTAGTTTTGTGTTAGCTGTGTGTGCTAGCTCTGCTGTTTGCTGATACTCACTGTATTCAGCTGCGTGGTGTTCTCTTAAGTGCCGTATTAGATTAGTAGTGTTAAATATCTTTGTTTTGGTTCGTCCACCAGACACGTTGCTGTTACAGATGTTACAGAACGTTCTGGATGGCTGCGTCACATACGACAACAAGCTGCCAGATGGACGACATGTTTTCTATCAGCGCATGCCATGAATGCTAATCGATTACGTCGAGGTGTAGCCCCAGCCCTCTACCTGAGTAAGTATTATTCTGAAGTAACAGTTCTTCTATTTGGGTTCTGATTTTCACTACTCTACCCACCTCTGCACCCGACCGTGAATGCTATTAGTTTGCACTAACAGAAACGATATGAGTTTGCACTAACAGAAACGATATGAGTTTGCACTAACAGAAACCATATGAGTTTGCACTAACAGAAACCATATGAGTTTGCACTAACAGAAACGATATGAGTTTGCACTAACAGAATCGATATGAGTTTGCACTAACAGAAACGATAGGAGTTTGCACTAACAGAATCGATATGAGTTTGCACTAACAGAATCGATATGAGTTTGCACTAACAGAAACGATATGAGTTTGCACTAACAGAAACCATATGAGTTTGCACTAACAGAAACTATATGAGTTTGCACTAACAGAAACCATATGAGTTTGCACTAACAGAAACTATATGAGTTTGCACTAACAGAAACGATATGAGTTTGCACTAACAGAAACAAAGGAGTTTGCACTAACAGAAACCATGAGTTTGCACTAACAGAAACTATATGAGTTTGCACAAAACAGAAACGATATGAGTTTGCACTAACAGAAACGATATGAGTTTGCACTAACAGAAACGATATGAGTTTGCACTAACAGAATCGATATGAGTTTGCACTAACAGAAACGATAGGAGTTTGCACTAACAGAAACGATATGAGTTTGCACTAACAGAAACCATATGAGTTTGCACTAACAGAAACGATATGAGTTTGCACTAACAGAAACCATATGAGTTTGCACTAACAGAATCGATATGAGTTTGCACTAACAGAATCGATATGAGTTTGCACTAACAGAAACAATATGAGTTTGCACAAAAGAGAAACGATATGAGTTTGCACTAACAGAAACGATAGGAGTTTGCACTAACAGAAACGATAGGAGTTTGCAATAACAGAAACGATATGAGTTTGCACTAACAGAAACGATATGAGTTTGCACTAACAGAAACCATATGAGTTTGCACTAACAGAATCGATATGAGTTTGCACTAACAGAATCGATATGAGTTTGCACTAACAGAAACGATATGAGTTTGCACTAACAGAAACCATATGAGTTTGCACTAACAGAAACTATATGAGTTTGCACTAACAGAAACCATATGAGTTTGCACTAACAGAAACTATATGAGTTTGCACTAACAGAAACAATATGAGTTTGCACTAACAGAAACCATATGAGTTTGCACTAACAGAAACTATATGAGTTTGCACTAACAGAAACTATATGAGTTTGCACAAAACAGAAACGATATGAGTTTGCACTAACAGAAACGATATGAGTTTGCACTAACAGAAACGATATGAGTTTGCACTAACAGAATCGATATGAGTTTGCACTAACAGAAACGATAGAGTTTGCACTAAAAGAAACGATATGAGTTTGCACTAACAGAAACCATATGAGTTTGCACTAACAGAAACGATATGAGTTTGCACTAACAGAAACCATATGAGTTTGCACTAACAGAATCGATATGAGTTTGCACTAACAGAATCGATATGAGTTTGCACTAACAGAAACAATATGAGTTTGCACAAAAGAGAAACGATATGAGTTTGCACTAACAGAAACGATATGAGTTTGCACTAACAGAAACCATATGAGTTTGCACTAACAGAAACGATAGGAGTTTGCACTAACAGAATCGATATGAGTTTGCACAAAACAGAAACGATATGAGTTTGCACTAACAGAAACGATATGAGTTTGCACTAACAGAAACGATATGAGTTTGCACAAAACAGAAACGATATGAGTTTGCACTAACAGAATCGATATGAGTTTGCACTAACAGAAACGATAGGAGTTTGCACTAACAGAATCGATATGAGTTTGCACTAACAGAAACGATAGGAGTTTGCACTAACAGAAACGATAGGAGTTTGCACAAACAGAATCGATGAGTTTGCACTAACAGAAACGATATGAGTTTGCACTAACAGAAACGATATGAGTTTGCACAAACAGAATCGATATGAGTTTGCACTAACAGAAACGATGAGTTTGCACAAAACAGAAACGATATGAGTTTGCACAAAACAGAATCGATATGAGTTTGCACTAACAGAAACGATATGAGTTTGCACAAAACAGAAACGATAAGAGTTTGCACTAACAGAAACGATATGAGTTTGCACTAACAGAATCGATAGGAGTTTGCACTAACAGAAACGATAGGAGTTTGCACTAACAGAAACGATATGAGTTTGCACTAACAGAAACGATATGAGTTTGCACTAACAGAAACCATATGAGTTTGCACTAACAGAAACTATATGAGTTTGCACTAACAGAAACGATATGAGTTTGCACTAACAGAATCGATATGAGTTTGCACTAACAGAAACGATAGGAGTTTGCACTAACAGAAACGATATGAGTTTGCACTAACAGAAACGATATGAGTTTGCACTAACAGAAACCATATGAGTTTGCACTAACAGAATCGATATGAGTTTGCACTAACAGAATCGATATGAGTTTGCACTAACAGAAACCATATGAGTTTGCACTAACAGAAACTATATGAGTTTGCACTGACAGAAACTATATGAGTTTGCACTAACAGAAACGATATGAGTTTGCACTAACAGAAACGATATGAGTTTGCACTAACAGAAACGATATGAGTTTGCACTAACAGAAACGATATGAGTTTGCACTAACAGAAACGATATGAGTTTGCACTAACAGAAACGATATGAGTTTGCACTAACAGAAACGATATGAGTTTGCACTAACAGAAACGATATGAGTTTGCACTAACAGAAACCATATGAGTTTGCACTAACAGAAACGATATGAGTTTGCACTAACAGAAACGATATGAGTTTGCACTAACAGAAACAAAGGAGTTTGCACTAACAGAAACCATATGAGTTTGCACTAACAGAAACGATATGAGTTTGCACTAACAGAAACGATATGAGTTTGCACTAACAGAAACTATATGAGTTTGCACTAACAGAAACTATAGAGTTTGCACTAACAGAAACGATATGAGTTTGCACTAACAGAAACGATATGAGTTTGCACTAACAGAAACTATATGAGTTTGCACTAACAGAAACTATGAGTTTGCACTAACAGAAACATATGAGTTTGCACTAACAGAACTATGAGTTTGCACTAACAGAAACCATATGAGTTTGCACTAACAGAAACAATATGAGTTTGCACTAACAGAAACGATAGGAGTTTGCACTAACAGAAACGACAGGAGTTTGCACTAACAGAAACGATATGAGTTTGCACTAACAGAATCGATATGAGTTTGCACTAACAGAAACGACAGGAGTTTGCACTAACAGAAACGATATGAGTTAGCACTAACAAAAAACGATATGAGTTTGCACTAACAGAAACGATATGAGTTTGCACTAACAGAAACCATATGAGTTTGCACTAACAGCAACGATATGAGTTTGCACTAACAGAAACGATGAGTTTGCACAAACAGAATCGATATGAGTTTGCACTAACAGAAACGATATGAGTTTGCACTAACAGAAACGATATGAGTTTGCACTAACAGAAACGATATGAGTTAGCACTAACAGAAACTATATGAGTTTGCACAAAACAGAAACGATATGAGTTTGCACTAACAGAAACGATATGAGTTTGCACTAACAGAAACGATATGAGTTTGCACTAACAGAAACGATATGAGTTTGCACTAACAGAAACAAATGAGTTTGCACTAACAGAAACCATATGAGTTTGCACTAACAGAAACGATATGAGTTTGCACTAACAGAAACAAAAAAGTTTGCACTAACAGAAACCATATGAGTTTGCACTAACAGAAACGATATGAGTTTGCACTAACAGAAACCATATGAGTTTGCACTAACAGAATCGATATGAGTTTGCACTAACAGAAACGATATGAGTTTGCACTAACAGAAACGATATGAGTTTGCACTAACAGAAACGATATGAGTTTGCACTAACAGAAACGATATGAGTTTGCACTAACAGAAACTAGAGTTTGCACTAACAGAAACTATATGAGTTTGCACTAACAGAAACCAATATGAGTTTGCACTAACAAAACCATATGAGTTTGCACTAACAGAAACGATATGAGTTTGCACTAACAGAAACATATGAGTTTGCACTAACAGAAACTATATGAGTTTTGCACTAACAGAACGATATGAGTTTGGCACTAACAGAAACTAGATGAGTTTGCACTAACAGAAACGATATGAGTTTGCACAAACAGAAACGATATGAGTTTGCACTAACAGAAACGATATAGTTTTGCACTAACAGAAACGATATGAGTTTCACTAACAGAAACGATATGAGTTTGCACTAACAGAAACGATATGAGTTGCACTAACAGAAACGATATGGAGTTTGCACTAACAGAAACTATGAGGTTAGCACTAACAGAAACGATATGAGTTTGCACTAACAGAAACGAAATGAGTTTTGCACTAACAGAAACGATATGAGTTTGCACTAACAGAAACGATATGAGTTTGCACTAACAGAACGATATGATTTGCACTAACAGAAACGATATGAGTTTGCACTAACAGAAACGACATTGAGTTAGCACTAACAGAAACGATATGAGTTTGCACTAACAGAAACCATATGAGTTTGCACTAACAGAAACTATATGAGTTTGCACTAACAGAAACTATATGAGTTTGCACTAACAGAAACGATATGAGTTTGCACTAACAGAAACGATATGAGTTTGCACTAACAGAAACGATATGAGTTTGCACAAAACAGAAACGATATGAGTTTGCACTAACAGAACGATATGAGTTTGCACTAACAGAAACGATAGGAGTTTGCACTAACAGAATCGATATGAGTTTGCACTAACAGAAACGATAGGAGTTTGCACTAACAGAAACGATAGGAGTTTGCAAAAACAGAATCGATGAGTTTGCACTAACAGAAACGATATGAGTTTGCACAAACAGAATCGATATGAGTTTGCACTAACAGAAACGATGAGTTTGCACAAAACAGAAACGATATGAGTTTGCACAAAACAGAAACGATATGAGTTTGCACTAACAGAAACGATATGAGTTTGCACTAACAGAATCGATATGAGTTTGCACTAACAGAAACGATATGAGTTTGCACTAACAGAATCGATATGAGTTTGCACTAACAGAAACGATATGAGTTTGCACTAACAGAAACCATATGAGTTTGCACTAACAGAAACGATAGGAGTTTGCACTAACAGAAACGATGCGCTCTCATTGAAGCTGTTATACCGTATACAGTGCTGAGCAAAGCTCCGCCTACTGGTTTGTTTACTGTCCAGTCAGCGGTCATCATTTAGCAGCATCAGGTAAGAAGCAGGACACATTCAAAAGAAACGAATAATGAAGAAATTTAAAGGAGGTTAAGAGGAAACGAGAGAGAGAGAGAGAGACAGACAGTCAATCGGGGGGGGGGGGGTGGGGTTGAGGCTCTCAGGGTCAGTAATGGTCACAGCGGCAGGCCGTTTGATCTTCAGTGCGTTCGTTAATTAAAGCCTCTTCTGATCCTCTGTGTAATTTCATGGCCCCGATTCTTAATTAACCAATCAGAACGCTCGCCCCGCCGACAGACGGGCAACATCATCACAGCATGTCAGGACGCCGTCACGGCCAATCAGCTCTCGACCCTTCTCCCCCCGCCTGCTCCTCTGACCCCCTCTCCTTTCGCCTTCTCTTTGTCTCCACTCTCCTCCTCCTCTCTCCTTCTTCCCCATCCTCTTCTTCTCATTTCCTTTTTCCCCTTCTCTCTATTCTCCTCTTCTCTCTCTCATTCCTTCTATTCTCCCCTTCCCTGTTCTCTTCTTCCTCTCACTTCTTTCCCTTCATCCTCTCTACTCTTCTCTTCTCTCTCCTTTCTACTTTCTCCTTCTCCTCACCTCTCTCCCTCATCCTTTCCCCTCCTTGTCTCCACTCTCCTCCTCTTCTCTCTCTCTCTCCTTCTTCCCCCTCCTCTTCTCATTTCCCTTTTCCTTCTCTCTAGTCCCCTTCTTATCTCTTCTTCTTTCCCCTTCTCTTCTCTCTTTCATTCCTTCTTTTCCTTCCTCCCTTCTTGCTCTGTTCTTTTTCTCACTCCTTCCTTCCCTTCATCCTCACTACATCCTCCTCTTTTCTCTCTCATTTCTTCTACTCTCTTCATCTTTCGCCTTCTCCCCTTCATTCCTTCTTTCCCTCCTTCCTTCTGTTCTCCTCTTCTTCCCTTTCCTTCCACCTTCTCTTTCTTATTCCTTCTTTTCCTTCCTCCTCTCTACTCTCATTTTATTCCCTCTATCTCCTTTATTCTACTCCTTTCTACTCTCTCACACTTTCCCCTTCTTCTCCCTTCTGTTCTCTTCCTTTCTCTTTCTCTCTCCTTCTTCCCCTCCTCTTTCTCTCCCCTTCCTCCTTCTCCTTATTCCTTCCTTTTCCCTCTTCCTCTCGTCTTTCCTCTTCTCCCCCCACCTCTCTACTGCTCTTTTTTCTCCCCTTTTCTCACTTGTTCTCCATTACTTTCTCTTGATCTTGTCCTGCTCCTTCTATTATCTTTCTGTCGTTCCTGTTCTTCTCTTTTTTGCTCACTCTTCTTCTCTTTGACTGGCTTTTTCTCTGTTCCTCAAGTTCACCATCTTGTTGCTCTCTTCTCCTCTCTCTCTCTCTCTAATAGGGGTCAGAGAACTTGCACCTATAATCTGCGGTGGACTTAATTAGAGCGTCTCATTGCGTAATGTCCATGTTTCGACCCTGAGGTTCCAGAAGCTTCTTAAAGAGCGCTACGCTGTATATCTGCTCCGGCTGTGTCCCATTCTGCCCCCAGACAAGATCAACCAGACACCCCGTCATTAGCAGCCTATAAAAAGTGAAATATGAAAAGCACTCTGACTTTTTTGTTCACCCCTGAAAGGACCCTGCAGTCGGTAACTACATCTCTGCGCTCCTTCATCTCCAACTGTAATTATCTCTGCTTTAAACATCTCTGCTCCATTCTCCTCGTACATCAAATGTACTCAACCACCAGCCAAGCCGGGTTTCAGGTCTGAGGCTTGCTAAACTTGAGCTGAACTGAAGAAACCTCTGTCTAAGGGGCTACGCATTTTCTTCCCCACCTGTATGAGGAATTCACAGTTAGGAAAGCTGCTGCAGACCACCTCCTGCAGTGCTTTGAGCGGTCAGATATAAATCAGTTTTAAAAGTGCTCTAAGTGAATTCACACTTATGTATTCAATCCGCATTCTATCTGGAAATTATACTAAAGTTCAAGACTCCTCCGGATATAAAAAGAGGCAATGAGACTCTCTTGGTGGGTAGGAGGGTCCTCTCTATTATCACTCAGTTAGTGTTGTGCTTTAGGTGTGGTGAACAGGGTGGGGGACTGACAAGTAGGGGTGGGCGATATGGCCCTACAATAATATCACGATATTTTATGGTATTTTTGTGATAACGATACTCTTGGCGATATGACAAAACATTGAATTAAAAAAAAATATTTAAAGAATACACTACTGCAACAAAATGAAATTAAATTTTATTATTGTATACGATATGATATGGCACACCCCTAACTGAGATATTAAAAAAATACAAGAATTTTCATCAGATTGTAACAGAAGTCAATGATCCAGAATGTCACGATACTAAATAATGCACTCCAAATATCTCCATATATCCAGGACTGAAGTAAAGTGAATGATACTGGACAGATAAAATTTGTCTCTAGTAGATATATAATGGGAAATGAGAAAAGTGTGAATTTTTCTTTTGCTAAAAACAGTAAAAAGTCATACCCTGATGTGATAATTAGTGATGGGTGATATGGCACGATATTTCAGGGTATAATTTGTTCACCATATTCAAAAATGTTGGCAATATTATTGTGTACGATACGATATGGCACACCTTTATTGGCAAGAATTAGAATTAACAACTATTTGCCACTTCTGTTTGCCCAAGGGCACTTCAGCCCATGACGGCCCTCACGACCTGGCAATACTGAACGTATTAGGATACACAGGTACAATTCGATACATCATGATATACTGAGATGCTGTAAGCGTTTTTATGGCTGTGCATTGCAAAGCACTGTTCCAGACTGTCCAGTCTGATTGTGTGATCCGGGCTTGTATACAGCTTTTTGATTGGATGCACAGATTCCCATAGAGAATGAATAGGATAGAAAAGTGCACGCCAATCTACCGAACTTCTGCTCGACCGACAGACACCATTTCACATACACTGACTCAGGGCAGACCCCTGACCACCACTGCAGTGTTAGTTCAACCCACATTCCTATTCATTTCCGGTCACACCCAAACCTCATGGTTTCCTTTAACCTACAGCCACCAAACTGCATGCACTCTTTTAAGGCAGATCCCCAAAACACTAATCCACAGACATACTGACCTGCACTCGTCTATTTGTTGTTTATTCATCCCTCGTTCCTTCCAAAGTATGCCATTCATTTTTGATCGTATGGTTTCATTCAACCTACACCATCCAAAATGACTGTAATCACTCAGAGCAGATCCCCAACCTCTAATCCACAAACATACCGACCCGCACTCCTCTAGTTGTAGCTTTTGAGCAACCATCCTGCGTTTTCCTCAGGAAATACACTTTCCTAGCTTTATTTTATAACTTTAGGAAAACTTTCACAGTTCAACAAAGATTTGCTAATGCTAACATTTGCAGCGCACCTGCTGGTGTACAGTCTAATAGCTGAAAACAGATCACAGCACCGCTATCTAGTGGTTGGGAGTAAATGAACTGCTGTCTGCTACCACCTGTTGTCTCTTCAGAATCAAGAGGGAGAGCAGTTCAGTGTATATGCTTTATTGTGGTACAGACCTGCTCTAAAGTGGTCTATATAGGTCTTATAGGCCTGCCTCCATGTGACCCACCAGGCCAAGCCATTATCTCCTGGGTATGGAGGCTGATTACCTTGGGAGGTTTCTGACGTAAATGATGAGAGTTGCTGAGACATAAACATCCGTGTCTGAACTGACTCACTTAAACAGACCGGCATGATGTGTAGGAAATATGCACAACACACCTTTACATTAATCATTTGACTTAATCACAGGAAGCATGTGCAAGTCTTCACCCCATGTTCCATCTTTGGAGCATCATGAGATAACAGGTAGGAACCTAGAGAGCAGTGACCTACAAGGTCTGCATGTATGGTCGACCACTCCATCTTGGAGCTGTCTGGCGTTTAGGAACCATCACACATTCCCTCCATTTGTGCTGCTAAATCATACAGACTTGCTTATGAGGTTTCAGACAATGACATACAGTACTCTACCAGGGAGTAACAGCAGGGGGCATCTTTCAGACTCACTCTTCGTTGTGCTGTTGATCATTTATCCCACTTACGCAACAGGAACAGTCTACACTGGCTAAATAAGCGACATCATTAGACTGTGGCTGCAAGCATCACAGCCTGGGGATCCACTCTGAAGTTCATCACAAGATATATGTTCACATAATAAAGCGCTTGTTTGTGTGTGCGTGTGTGTTTGGCTGGTTGGATGAGGTTTAGTTTTTTTTAATACATTTCTGACTAAATTTAATTAAATCAGTATTAATAGAGTAAGTAGAGTTTTTACATACGTCAGTGTGCTTATTAAACACTTTCCAAGCTTCTCCTTGTGGAAACAACCCAGTATTATTTACAGTTCTCATCTAATACCTCTAATACCTGCTTTGACTGCTCAGTTCTTCATTAAGCTAAATCAAGATTGCTGCTGAAGGAACTGAATACATTCATACAATGTCTGGGGCGTCCAGAAGTAATCTGGAACTACCCTTTGTTCTTCAAACTGGAGCTCAAGATATGATCTACTTCTCTCACAATAACATATTCATGTTACTTTGTATTGTGTGTATAATCATTTACATCTGTTCTAATCAGATCTGGTGTTCAATAAGTATATATCACCAGTAAGATCAGATAAAGGCTTGTGCACATTGATATAGTTCTTGAGAAACTTCCCAACGGTGATTTATTTACAGTGGTTGTTAATGTAACCAGGGGTCTCAGTGTCTACAATGCAAATACAGCCACATTTAGAATATAGTATGAACCTACATGTATATATAATGTTGATGAGAGTAAAATAGTGATACGTTACCGCTGGGGACTATTTTGCCTTATAATATGTACCTCTCCACAAAAATTACAAAGTTTTAGGCTACAACTTTCCCAAAAAACACTGAAACACAAGGTCTGAGGCATCGTGTCTCATTAGTAGCCACTTCATGTAATAACTTTCTGTGAGGGAGCTTTCAGAGGCATTAAACTCTTCAAACTCTTCACAAACATAATGAACAATTCTGACTAATTTTCATCTAGAACTGAGTGTTTGTGCACCAAACCACTTTGATGGACTTTGTTGATATGTGAATGATTAATTATGCAGAAACTCGAGTCTCGCCTCAGATTCAGAGTGCAGGTTTCAGCTGAAGTCGAGACAACAGAGTAAAATATTAAATACGTTTGTATGAAACTATTAAATCAGCCAGGCTTAAAGGAAAAAAAACACAAGATATAAATATAATAAAGCAAGACTGTTGATCAGACCCATCTGAGAACTGTGTGGGGCGTGGCTAATGAGCGGCTTGACTGACAGCTCCCTGTCCAACATTCCTAGCCAGCTCTGCCCCTCAAACAGAACTAACACCCTTATCCAGCTGTTATGGGATGATGAAAATAAATAAATTAATTAATTAATTCATATGGACGGATGACCAGACGTGTAGACGGACGGACTGGCAAACAAGCCAATGGACGGACGAAGCAAGGCAGGAGCGAAGAAGCAGACAACAGGCGGAGGTCTAGCTTGTTATCTTTAAGTTATGCTGGTTAACCTTAGCTTG
The DNA here is from genome assembly GCA_021613375.1 of Megaleporinus macrocephalus. Taxonomy (NCBI): domain Eukaryota; kingdom Metazoa; phylum Chordata; class Actinopteri; order Characiformes; family Anostomidae; genus Megaleporinus; species Megaleporinus macrocephalus. The sequence continues at coordinate 7,065,172 of CM038711.1, forward strand.
CCAAGCTTCACTGACTCTGAAACTGGTTTGTGTGGGCGGGACCAGAGAGACCTCAGCCTCATGATTGGTTAAGAAATGTTTTTGAAAGCGTTACCCAAGATGAGGACCCACTAAGACACTATTTTGATGCTGTTTATGCATCATTCGAACACGACAGCTGCCGTTTACAATGTGTAAAAACTTCATGATGAATGGACCAATAGAAATGCTCCGAAACAGCTTGGAATAAATTCTGGTTCCTTTGACTTAGATGGTCCTCTCCGGTAGAGCTGCCATTATGGAGATTGTTTTTCATTGGACAGTGACGACGTAATGTCTTTTGAATATTTTCTTATGAAATGACCTCAACTCATCATATTTCTCTCCTCTTGTTAAGTCCTAAACTTGGGTAACGCTTCTGTAATCATTTATCTGACCAATGACAAGGCCGACGTCTCTCTGGCCTCGCCCACTTAAACTAGTTTTAGTTAACTTTTAGAAACGTAGCAAGCCAAAGCTAACAAGTAGGGGTGTAACGATGCATCAAGAGACAGTTAATCATCAATTAACTAATAAATATGCCACGACTAAAATCAACTGAGATGAAAAATTAATCGATAAGCTTTTAAAACAGCAGAGGGCACTGTCGCGATCGACCTCGCTCGTTTGACACCAGTGCATACTGTCTTTCTTTACATCCTTTACTGTGTTTTTCTCTCTCACTTTGATGTGCACTTTTGAGGGCGGGACATGGGCCGAACGCTATTGGCTGATGTCACCTGGTTTTGTGACTGACCGCTCGCAAGTAAGTCATGAAACATGGTCTAAACTCGTTTATTACCATTTTAACGAGCTCATATAAAACAGCATAATATTTTTAACAGTAAATAAACAAAGTAAATCAAACAAATATCTTCAATACTGCAATCATTAAATTTAGACCCTTAATTTAAAACGGATAAGGCAAATTAAATAAAAGCAGTAAAAACTGCAGTCATTAAACTTTAAAATTAGGCTCATTGGTTTTACATCATTAATCAGCTCTCGGAATCGGCTAAACTGGAGAAATATCGGCCGATACCGATACATAGCCGATCAATCCTTCCATCTTTACTAACTACATGTAGCGCTGCCGTGGCATATAACCCCGCCCTCGATCAGCTATGCGGCGATTGCGCTGAAAGATGATCAGCGATCAGAATCGGCCTCAAAAACACTGATCGGTCCATCTCTACCTCACAGCAATGATCCAATATTCAGTGTAAGGCTGTTACAGCAGCAAAGAGGAAACAAGACCCCATCAATACACTTTACATCAGAAGAAACGCTGGACCTGCGGGTGTCTAAACGTCTGACCTCGCCAACAAAGAGCCTGGTAAAGAAAAAGGTGTCCCTTAATATTTGCTGCGCAGGCTGCTATTAGCTTATAAACACAGATGAGCTGGAATGCAGTGCGAGCTGTCTGTCCTGCATAGTGGACACAACAAAAATCACCACATCCTCTTTCTCTCACCTTCTCTCTCTCCCAGTCTCACTTTCCTTTGATCCTGGAGATCACACGCTCCCAGACACATCTCTGCAATCATGTGACACGGACGCGAAAATACATCCCCACATAAAAGAGCAGAGTGAGGTCAGAACAAACCTCCCTCGAGCAGCAGAAGAATCGCAGGAAATGAAATTCACTCCAGTTCAAGGCCAGAGTGCCATTCATCACAAGCTAATGCAAAGAATAGAGAAAAGGGGACGAGAGAGAGAGCGGGGGGGATGGACAAAGCGAGTAAGAGGAAAGGAAGAGAAAGAGTATGGCAAGAGAAGGAAGAAATGAGGAATGAATGAGGAGAAGAAGAGTAAAAAAAAGACAATTGGAGGAAGATGAGGAAGTGGAAGACCAACAGAAGAAAAAGATGTATAAAAAGGAGAGAAAGAGTAGTGAATGAAAAACAGGTGAGGAAAAAGAGGTGTGGAACATGAGGAAAAGGAGTGGAAGATGGGAAGAAGAAGAGTGGGTGAGAAAGATGACGAGAAATGGATGGAATAGAGGAAGAGAAGCCAAAGAGAAGAAAAAGTATAAAAAAATACAAGGAGGATAAGGAACACAAGAGGTGAGGAAATGAGAGAGAGGCAGGAAGACAAAGAGGAGAGAAAAAGAAGCAGAAGAGAAACAGGAGACGAATATGAGTGGACGAGAAAGACTGGAGGAGGGGGTGAAAGATACAAGAGGAAAAGGAGGTAAAGAAGGACAGAAATTGGAGAGAAGGAGCAGAGGGAGAAAGAGAACGTGGAGAAGATGAGTGGAAAAGAAAGGAAGTTGAAAGTAGGGCTGAAACGGTTCCTCAAGGAACTCGAGTAATTCAATTACAAAAAAAATAATCGAAGAAAATTCTTTGTCTCGAAGATTAATTTAGTCTATACAACCATATACAGCGCATTGTTTCACACGGATGACCTTTATTGTTGCACCGCGTGCGCAGGCGGTGTTGCCACGTGACACGAAGAAGACGTGATTTGATGGAGCAGATTGTAAAATAAAGAAAGAGAGAGAGAATAAGGAGAGGAGAACAGAAGAGACGGGTCAGAGAAAACCATACACAATGTCCAAAGTCTACTGTAAACTGAACTAGCCGAGGGGCCGCTACTGAGCGTCAACCTAAAGAAAGACGTGGCTGAAGTTAGACGTGGCTGAAGTTAGCTTCTTATGTAAATTCCGCCGTTCCACCTTAAATGATGCAGCAGTTAGAGCCGCCAGAATGTAACTTCTATACCATTTAAGGTGGAACGAGGTATTTAAATAAGAAGCTAACTTCAGAGAGCAAGCTACTGAGCTTTCCCAGCAGACTGATAGATAACTAGTTTCAGTCTACACGTCCAGTCCACAGAGCGGAGCGACACACAGTAACGATAACATTTAGCTTAAATAAGTGTGATGGAGAGTTGAGATGAAGGCTAGTAAAGCATGCATGTTGTGGTTATATGTAATGGCTAGTTAGGAAAGTGTGATGGCGAGTTATGTCCGTAAATGAGCTTCATTCACATTATCGCTTAGATCATAGTTACAAACACACACTCACAACAATATACACCCCTCACACACCCTCTTCCCTCCCAGTGATGCATACAATACACAGTAAACTAAATATCAGGTGGTGTTTGTAGCAGTTTGGAGCCTAAAATGCACCAAATCCAATAAAGCAAGAATATTCAGTTTAGTTTGTTTGCAGTAAGTGGGTCAGCAAGTGTAGAACAAGCTTCAGCAGAGTAAATGAGTGAACAGTAGCCAGTCTTGTGAACTTATAGTATGATATATAGGTCTAGTAATACATTTCAATAATAGTAATTATTAAAATATTTTCTTTTAAACTGTATTATATGCAATTTAAGCAACAAAATGTTAAGACACCTGTCTTATTTTATCTTATATATTTACTATTGCTCTTTAATAATAATTTTTTAAAATTATCCGATTACTCGATTAATCGATGAAATAATCAATAGAATACTCGATTACTTAAATAATCGATAGCTCCAGCCCTAGATGAAAGAGATTAAGAAGAGGAATGAAAAATAAAGGGGAGAGTAAAGAGGGAAACTGAATGGAAGAGGAAAGAGATGAAAAGGACTGGAAGAGTAATAGGAAAAGAAAAAAAAGAAAAGTGGAATGGAAGAAAAAAGAGAAAGTGGAGAAGACAGGAGAGTGAGATAGAGAGTTACACAGAGCAAGTAAGCATGTGAGAAAGAGAAAGGCAAAGAAGAGAAAGAGAAAAGAGAGAGAAAAGACAGAGAGAGAGAGGCAGCGAGAGAATAGATAGAGGAGACAGAGAGAGAGAGAAAAGAGAGCATCTGTTAAGACGGCCGATTAGCACTCCGCTCATGCCAACTAGTTTCTGCTTTATTAGAGCCTGAAAACAGAACCATCTGCCTCAGAGCCAGCCAAGTCAGTTACACTAGCACACACACGTACACATTCGCACACACACGTACACACTCACACACACGCACACATACACACACACACACGCACACATACACACACACTCATATATACACTCATACATACACATACACTCACACATACACACACACAGTCATACATACACATACACACTCACACATACACACACACACACACATACACACACACACACACACTCATATACACACACACACACACTCATATACACACACACACACACTCATATACACACACACACACACACTCATATACACACACACACACATATACACACACATACACACACTCACTCATACACACACACACACAAACACACTTACTCATATACACACACACACAAACACACACACTCACTCAAATACATACACAGACACGCAGTCATGCATACACACACACGCGCACACTCATACACACACACATACACACACACACTCATATACACACACACATACACTTACTCATATACACACACACACACACACACACACACACAGACACACACACACTTTATATTGCTATATAAATCTAATCAATCGTTCATCTACTGCTCGATTAATCAACTACGCAAACCTTTCAGTTTCTGTTCACGTTGGCAGTAACAGCTCCAACTTCAGTCAAAGTTCTAACTGTGTAGCAAACAATTCTATTTTGTGACGTGTTGGGCTGCAACTAATGATTACTTCTACAATCCGTCAACTAATAAAGTGTGATTAATCGAATCTTAATCGATTAATCAAAACTAGAACATCTGCCATTGCCTTTGACTTTGGTTCAAAGCATTATCTTCATTAGAAGCTTTGTTTCTTTTATGGAGCATAAAGCTGCAACTAGTAATGATTTTTATAATTGATTAAGCCAGCAATTAATACTTGATTAATCAACTAATCAAACCACTACATTTCAAAGCGTGCTCAATCACAGCTCAACAATCATTCAAAGCTCTTTCTGTGCACCAAACAATTTCTCCCTTTATGGTATATATGGGCTGCCGCTAGTGATTATGTCTATAATTGATAATCTGTTAGCTTTTCTTCGATTAATCAACTAATCAAACCAGTATATTTCCTCAGCTTCTGCCTGTTTCACCTTGGTCACAACTATATCATCAAAATACAAGTTCCATATTTCTTTTTGTTTAGGCTGCAAATACTGGTTGTTCGATAACTGGTCAATCTTTTTAATAATTATTCGATTAATCGCCAAACTAACACTTATATTTTTAAACATGTTTTCTTTACTTTCTGCTCACTTTGGCTTTGTGATTACCGGTTCTATGGGTATAGGACTGCAACTAATGATTGCTTGTACAATCAATTAACCTTTCAAAGTTGTGTGTATGAGGCAAAAGGTTGAAATTATTGATTGAATGAAGCTATTACTATTAAACCATCAACTATTCGACCCATTATGCTTTCTTCAGTTTCTGCTCGCTATGCCTTGATCACAACTCAATCATCACACAAAGCTTTGCCTGTGAGATAAGCAACTTTTTCTTGTATAGCGTACAGGGGACGTAATCTACAGTATAACAGATCAATGAATCAACTATTACTCCAATAATCAACTTCAAGCCATTACGTTTTCTTCAGTTTCCTTTCACAGCCATCTTTTTGTTCCATCTATGCAACAATGCTTTTGTTTTTAGTTACACTGTGTGTACAACAGCTTTTTGTTTGTGAAGTGAAACAACACAGGCGGTATCACTCCAACCCTTCCTGTAACGTACTGCAATCTGTCAGGAGGATCACGTTCATCATAATATTAACGGAGCGCTTCTTCCATAATGAACATTGTCAATGGCTAATTGCTTCAACCCCCCTCCTCCCCTTCCCTCCACACCACACTCAGATTTGTACACGCACACATACACACTCACGTCTTCGTTCATCACGATGTGGCGGATGAGGGCTGCAATCAGCTCCAGATTGATCTTGTCATCCTCGTCCATCATCTCCAGGGCATCGATGGTGCTGTCAGAGTACCTGCCAAACGCAGCACAGCGAAGAAGTGAAAACCAGAGACGACACGTCGGCCTCTGGGGCAGCGACCGGATGCCAACAAGGATATTTCTGACAGCCTGTCTGTCCCCGTCTTAAACTCTACGTCTGCACACCACAGGACCGCAATGAAGTAGAGTATATACACCAATCAGCCATAACCCTGTATATACACACACACTGTCCATTTAATTACCTCTACTTATCGTATAGGAGCACTGTGTAGTTCTACACATACAGACTGTAGTTCATCTGATTCTCTGTATACTCAGTTACCATGTTCTTTAATCATCAGGACCACCACAGAGGAGGTATTATTAGGGAGGTGGGTCATTCTTAGTAATGCAGTGACACTGAGGTGGTGGTGGTGTATTAAGTCTAAGTGTTGTCTAAGTGTTGTGCTGGTACGAGTGGATCAGACACATAAGTGCTACTATATATATATATATATATATATATATATATATATATATATATATATATATATATATATATATAGAAAGGATACACAGGAAGGCTCTATTGAAGCTGACGCACAAGAAAGAATACAAACAAAGTTAATGAAGAGAAGTTGTCCGAGAGCATGGACTACTGGAACCATGTCCTGTGATCTGATGAGGAGTACCAAGATAACTGTGTCTTGCCTGAGCCGGACAGTGTATTGGCAAGAACCTGCCGATACAATACGTATCGTGATACAGCGGTCACGATTCAATATATCACAATATATTGCGATACTGCAAGTGATATACTGTGATTTTTCAAATCCTACTATTAAAACACACCACCGTATGAACAGGTTTACAATAGCACTGCACCCTTGTACTGCTTGTTAATGTTGGAGTGGAGCTGAAAATGGATTACAACACTGCCATCTAGTGGTCAGAGGTTTAAACACAACACATAATGATTCACCGTCTGCCAGAAATCTGTGTATAGATACTGTGTTTGTGAGAATCGATACAGTATCACCAAACATAATATCCCCATATTCCATATTTCAATATTTTCTTACACCCCTATGCATGAGTGCTGCTGGCTGTGGGGAGCTGCGGTTCATTGAGGGAAACATGAATTCCAACATGTCCTGTGACTTTCTGAAGCAGAACATGATCCCCTCCCTTCAGAAACTGGGCTGCATGGTGGTTTTCCAAAATGATAATGACCCCAAACACACCTCCAAGATGACAACTGCCTTGCTGAGGAAGCTGAAGGTGCAGGTGATGGACTGGCCAAGTATGTCTCTAGACCTAAACCCAATTGAGCACCTCAGGTGGAAGGCGTCTACCATGCACCAGCTGCGTGATGTCATCATGGAGGAGTGGAAGAGGATTCCAGCAGCTACCTGTGCAGCTCTGGTGAATTCCATAACCAAGAAGGGTTGAGGCAGTGCTAGATAATAATGGTGGTCTCACAAAATATTGACACTGTGGGCACAATTTGGACATGTTCACGGTGAGGTGTACTCACTTGCGTTGCCAGCTATTGGGACACTAATGGCTGTGTGTGAGTTATTTTCAGAAGACAGTAAATCTATACAGCTATATACGCTTTACACAGACTACACTATTATTATTAAATGTATTATTTTATTAAATTTATTATCATTATTATCAAGTTTCACTTCTATAGTATGGTCCCATTAAAAGATTATTTATTATATTATTATAAGGAAACATGTGCAGAAATGTGAGGGGTGCACTCACTTTTGTGAGATACTGTAAGTAATCAGTATGTGTTTACAAGAAAAGAAATATGTGATGTGAGATGATACTGTCTTCCCAGCTTGCCTTGTACAGTCAACAGAATCCGCATGAACTCTCACCATGTCTCTGTGTGTGCGCGCGGCAGACCCACCTGTCTCTGAGCGTGCGGGCGAAGCAGGGCCAGCTCTCTTTGTACTCCGCCTCCTTCTGCTCCTTTTCAGGCCACGCGTTATGACCCTGCATGAAGCCTCTCCGGAATCGGGGCCGCCGGTCCTGCTGCTGCGGCCGGAACCTGCCAAGCAGATCAAAGGGTCCAAAGTTCGAGACTCACATCAGAATAAGCCAATGGACGTCCTGCAGATTGTCCCAGTGCAAACATAAACCTCGCTGCAAACCTTGTACACCTCTCGTAGAGGAGAAGGCAAAAACTTTACTTTCAAAGTAAAGCAGCTCTGCTTGAAGCCTTCTGCCTCTAGAAAGTACTCACAGACAAAAAGACTCATTATTTATGGTGACCCATAAGGCCACTGGCAGAAAAGTTAGCTAATTAGTTAATTTGATGCTGTATAGTGGTATAAAATAAAGAAAATAGTTCATTTCAGGTGTTTTGATGGTTCCAGCAGTTAAAAAGGATTTAAAACTAGAACCACTGGTGCCTGTCTGGGTCAGTACTTATCCCTATGGTTCCTTTTCTTCTATTAATTAGCCTGAATACTTTTTCTAGAAATCTACAGTGTGAGTTAAAAGTCTAAGGACACCCTTTTGTTTCAGAAACGAAAAGCAAAATGGGTCTGTCGTGTAGTGGTTAGTATGGTGGTGTAGTGGTTAGTAAGGTGGTGTAGTGGTTAGTACGGTGGTGTAGTGGTTAGTACGGTGGTGTAGTGGTTGGTACGGTGGTGTAGTGGTTGGTACGGTGGTGTAGTGGTTGGTACGGTGGTGTAGTGGTTAGTATGGTGGTGTAGTGGTTAGTAAGGTGGTGTAGTGGTTAGTACGGTGGTGTAGTGGTTGGTACGGTGGTGTAGTGGTTGGTACGGTGGTGTAGTGGTTGGTACGGTGGTGTAGTGGTTAGTACGGTGGTGTAGTGGTTAGTATGGTGGTGTAGTGGTTAGTATGGTGGTGTAGTGGTTAGTACGGTGGTGTAGTGGTTAGTATGGTGGTGTAGTGGTTAGTATGGTGGTGTAGTGGTTAGTATGGTGGTGTAGTGTTAGTACGGTGGTGTAGTGGTTAGTACGGTGGTGTAGTGGTTAGTACGGTGGTGTAGTGGTTAGTACGGTGGTGTAGTGGTTAGTACGGTGGTGTAGTGGTCAGTATGGTGGTGTAGTGGTTAGTATGGTGGTGTAGCGGTTAGTACGGTGGTGTAGTGGTTAGTATGGTGGTGTAGTGGTCAGCACTGTCGCCTTACAGCAAGGTGGTTCTGTGTGGAGTGTGTATGTTCTCTCCGTGCTTGAGTGGGTTTCCTCCGGGTACTCCGGTTTCCTCCCACAGTCCAAACACATGCATGTTGGGTTGATCCTAACTCTAAACTGCCCGTAGGTGTGAGTGTGTGTGTGTGAGTGTATGTTGGCCATGTGATGGACTGGCGACCTGTACATGGTGTACCCTGCCTTCACCTCATGACGCAGGGATTGGCTCCAGCCCCCCCTGTGACACTGACGAGCAGGATAAAGCGGAGGATAATGAATGGATGGACGGATGGAAAGGGAAAATGGCGTATCTGAGTACCCCAGCATCTTTTGTTCTGAACATGGCCACCATTTTGAAAGCCGCCATATTGGATGAAGGGCAAGTTTATCCAATGGTGATCATGTAGCAGATCAAATGATTAATGCAATCAGATTTGCAATATCTCTTGTGGTCCAAACATTATCAACACAGAAAGTTGCAACAACAACCACACCGAACAACATGGTGCTGAACTGCACCTTCAGATCTGAGTTCAGTACCAAGGACAGCACTGGGGTATTCAAATAAGGGTAATTCACCCTTTCGTTTTTTAAATAAAAGGGTGTCCTGAGACTTTTGGCACATGTTTATCTCTGGTCAGCGATGATATGAAGAAATGTATGCAGATTATCTCAAAATTAGTAATTTTACAGAAGAGGTCAAAAACATTATTAACTTTCATTGTAAGTCAATGTATAACGGTTTTATTCTGATCAATTGTGGAGCATTGCTATTGGCCCATTCATCATGAAATTTCTACATAATATAAAGGTCAGCTATCAAATTTAAATGACGTATGATGTGTTTTTCTTTGGGAAGCTTCAACATATTTCAAGCTTTCAGATGCATCAGACTCTTCTGGTGCCATTCACCACCACTCAGTTACTCTCACTATAGTGAAGCTTTTCACAGCAAACCACTCTGAATTACTTTCACGTCTCAAAATGGGCTGAGAAATATGCAGCGTTAACCTGCAGGCTCACCTGAGCATCTCTACAACATCCTCCAGCAGGTACTCTTTGACTGGGTACGTGTAGCCAGGGATATGGATCATGGGGCAGTTTCCTAAAAGAAGATCAGAGAGAGTGTAAGTAACATTCTCAATATCAGTCAAGCTTCTGAAGCTGAAGCCACTGTTTGGATCATTACCTTCACATTAAGTCCGGTTACTTAACTTACGAAGCGTGCCGTGTTTTAATTAGTTGATTTCATACCTGTGGGTTTTATATTGCTCGGTTGAAGGCAGGACACAGTCATTCTGCTCAAACACCCATATAATTATTCATTACACAAAGCTATTGTGCTCAGGAGCTCAACAATAGACTGAACAATAGAACGGATATAACGTTTACTATGGCCTGGAACTGATATCACTGCATTAGTTCTCCTATATAAACCCATATCAGAAAGCTCAAGTTCACTCACAGCTAATTTCACTATTACTATTAATATTGATTCTGATTCTCACACTCTTTTGAAACTTACCATGCATTCTTTTATATGTAAACATCTGTAACAGCAGCTTAAGTATTATATAAAATGACAGGATGATGGAAAAGTACATTTTCTTCTTACCCAAAATGCATATATTGATATCATTATGCTCATTTTTTAGAGCCAGAGTCCGATCCTGAAAATACGGCAGAAGTTAGTAGATCCACTTGCAGGCTAGACTGTGGCCTGGAACTGATATCACGGTAATATTTCTCCATAATCCCATATCAGAACGCTTACATTTTCTTATCACTAATATCACTACTACGAAGATTTATGTATTTTAAACTTATGATGCATTATTTTATATGTAAACATCTGTAACAGCAGTTTAAGTATTATAGAAAACGATAGGATGATGAAAAAGTACATTTTCTTCTTACCCCAAATGCACTTAATCATCTATTTGATATCATTATGCTTATCTTCAGGGCCAGAGTCCGATCCTGAAAGTCCGGCAAAAGTTGGTAGGCCCAGCTTTGCAAGATAAACTGTAACCTGGAACTGATATCACTGTAATATGTCTCCATAATCCCATATCAGAACTAGAGCTGTAAGAAAATATTGAAATATTGAATATCGGGATATTATGTTTAGTGAAAACACAGTATCGATACACAGATTCCTGGCAGACAGTGAATCATTGTGTGTTGTACTTAAACCTCTGACCACTAGATGGCAGTGTTGTAATCCGTTTTCAGCTCCACTCCAACATTAACAAGCAGCACAAGGGCGCAATGCCATTGTATGAATTGGCAAACCTGTTCATACAGTGGTGTGTTTTAATAGTAGGATTTGAAAAATCACAGTATATCACTTTGCAGTATCGCAATATATTGAATCGTGACTACTGTATCACAATACTGCTTGTATCGCCAGGTTCTTGCCAATAAACAGCCCTACTCAGAACTCTCAAATTCTCTCATCACTAATAGCACTACTACTATTAATTCTCACATTCATTTGTGAGGCCAAATGTATGATGCATTCTTTAACAAGTAAACATCTGTAACAGCATTTAAAAGTATTATATAAAACGATAGATGATGGAAAACTACATTCTTCTTACCCCAAAGGCATGTAATCAGCCAAAAGGCTTAAGCCAGTTTATGTGACATCATTATGCTCATTTTCAAAGTCCAGCACAGGTTGGGAGACCCACCTTCGTAAGCTAGACAGTAGCAGACAGCGCTCAGAGTGCTCAGTTTTTTCGTATTTTAGCTCTCTTTGGTAGGCGGGCCATATAGACTGTGTTACGAGATGATGTCATTATTCTAAATATTTAACATATGGACGTAGACATTATTTCTGACGCACAATGCCTGCTGGGTAGATGACGTCAAATGGTTGCAGTGCTAAACTTGACTGCGGTTGGAAGGAGTGAATGTTAGTTCCTAACCTAGCTTAAAGAAAACCATGTACATTGTGTTGTTGATGTTGTTTCAGTGAAAGGCAGTGATATTAGTCTAAACAGCTTTCACAAACATAAACAAGGAGAATAGTTAGTGAAGCAGCGTGTGGACCAACACAGCTACCCAAAGACCCCCGCTCTGCTCTCCTCACTTCAGTCTGGATGAGTTTGAGTGGTTCAGTAGACCACCACTGGTGAGAGACTTGACGGAGGCTGTTGGTTTTAAGCGTAGATTAAAACACAATGCAGTGCCACAGTTTCCCCACACAGGAAGTCCAAAAGCCCCAGATTATGGAGAACTACACAAAGAACCGTGAACATGAACATGCGCTGGATTCTCTTTTGGCGTCCCGCCGACAACATTCACTGTTAGCGTCAGCTGCTTCTTCGTCGTTTGTGGATCCTGAAGGTGAAAGTCCAGTCTTAGTAGTGAACATACTACTTCACTAATAAAGGAGTGTGAAGCTCAGAGACACTCCCGTTCAGTGTATCTAGCTGTTTACTGAGCGTGAATGTTTCCTGCTAGAAAGCGGAGCTCCTTTAACAGACACTCACAGCTTCACAACAACTCCAGCACTGTGTCACTCTCTCCTCCACCCTCTCTGTTCACCATTTACACTAACGTGGTGTGTGATGTCGCCGCTGATGTCAGAAATGTTGAGTTCTAGCTCAAACTGTAAAGACTGAACAGTAGCATGTTTAGCTAGCTAGCTGTGCTCAAGCGTGACGGCCGGTTACTGCAACCATTTGACGTCACTTTCCACTGATCACGTCAGTAGATACAACAATGGAGACCCACGTGCAGCGGATTTTACAGAAAATCAAATAAGTCTGATACTTTTTGTGATTTTTTTATAACGTGTCTTAATAATTTAGAGTCATTACACCATATTAAGGCTTACAAGTGTTACCAGCCGGTTCCCTTTAAGACTAGATTCAAATGTGAGGAGGGACCGTTTAGACTGTTTAACCAGTTGCGCAAGAGCGTTCCAGAGGCGGGGAGCAAATCTGGAGAATGCTCCATCACCAAAGCCACGAGGGTTAGATGGAGGTACTGTAAGTTATCTAGCTGCAGAGGAGGTGAGGGAGCGAGATGGTTTGTATAAAGAAAAGAGATCAGAAAGGTAGGCAGGAGCAAGGCTGTTGAGAGCTCTGTATGTAAGGAGGAGGATGTTGCACTGGAAGCCAGTGGAGATGGTGGAGAGTGGGTGTAATATGCTGATGCGAGCCGGTGTGGGTGAGGAGATGAGCGGCAGAGTTCTGAACCAACTGAAGTTTGGATACATTAAGTTTTGACTATGGGGTTAACGTGGACACTGAACCAGAGAGTTGGATTGAGGATGACAACCAGATTACAGGGCAGTGGCGAGGGGGAGACAGCGATGCTGTTGATGTAGAGAGTAAAAGGAGAGAGTTTTGTTGGGGGTTGCTTTGGTGCCAATAAGAATGAGCTCAGTTTTGATGTGAGAAAGCTGTGTTTTATCCAGGTTTGGACAGTAGGTGGCTGCTGTAACTCATTATTTATGCATAACAGTTCAGTCCATGTTAAGCCAAAACATTAACGTAGTGATCTACGACGTCACATGAACGTGTGGAGCTTTGGTCAGGGTATAGTTTTGGTCTTAGACACTGACTTTATAGTTCAGACCTTCAGTTTCAGCAAACTGAGCCGTGGTAAACGTACATACAGCTCGTTGGATGAACTGCTCATTTTCTTCTTATTTTATTTGTACATGTTCAGCTTGTGCAGCCGTCTGAAGGTTAATACACTTTAAAATTCACTTCAAGTTTATTTGTGTAGCGCTTTTTTACAGTGGCAAGGATAAACTCTCTCAGACTGGAGGAAAAATCTTGGGAGCAACCAAGACTCACAAGGAGAGACCTGTCCTCCTCTGATCAAACAGTATTTACAGTTTAATAAACTAAACACCAAAGAAAAGAGTCTCTGTTTGAAATCTGGATGGCAAAGCTTTAGAAGCTGCACAAGTAGAGGCAGTCTCTGACCGAGTCTTTATGTAAAGTGGCCATGAGCTTAAACAGTCCCATCCTATCAGTGATGTAACTAAGGGTGTAGCAGTTGGTACAAATGGACAAGAGAGCTGGTTGGTGATGGTGGGGAGGAGGCCCTAATGGTCAGTCCTTCAACAGCGTTCAACAGACAGGAGACAGTCATTATCTGGTTCCGAGTGGAAAGCGAGCCCTTGTGTATGATCCAATCTATGAACGGCCGTCGGTTGCTACACTACATTGCAGGATTTCTTATAAACTAACTTGTCTTCACATGTAAACAGACACGGTGAGGCTATTGCTATCCTGGTGTTGTGAACGTGTCTGTGTTTTACAGCACACTAACAACCCAACAAGTTCCTCCTCCTCGAAAATCACTTAAGCTTCGTCCATACACACTGACAAGTTCCCCTCAGCTTTATTCTCATTGAATAATGGTCTTTTACACATGACGTCATGTTTCACAGCAGAGAACTAGCGTCCACCAAGCATGTTTAATACTTACAACTGAACAGGAAGTGGATCAGAGGAGCAAAGCCTGGACACTCTGAGATCTCAAAATATGATTATCCTGCAGCGTGAGCCGGGCATGTAGCTCCAATGAATAACAAAAGAGATCAAACTTCTACTCAGGAAACCAAATAAAGCTTTCTCACCAAAGTACTTGCTGAATTTTTCAGCGTTGAGCGTGGCGCTCATGAGCACAACCTTCAGGTCCTCCCGGGTCTTCAGCAGCTCGTTCACGATGGTCAAGAGAACGTCAGACTGTAGACTCCGCTCATGGATTTCATCCAGGACCAGGTGACTGATGCTGGACAAACACCTGAAAATAAAGAGAGGTGCATGTGAGGGGTGGGTGTATGTAAGAAAGACAGAGAGAGATAGATAGAGATAGATAGAGAGAGATTTGTTTACTTAGTCTGATATGAATTTATTTTGTTTATTTATTTATTTATTGGCTAAACTAACTCATGTGAAGTTACTCTACCGTGTTCTTTCCAGTTCTTCTTCTCAGTCCTACAAATTGGCGACTTTAAAACCTGCATTTTATTTATTTACCCCCGAATCAAATAAACAGAGTGATGGCTGAGAAATTCAAATGTGAACTGCCCTGCCTAGGAAATAATTTTATTTTTATTGTTATCGCAACAGATCATACTGCCTCATACTAGCAGTGCCAGAGGGACAGCACTACAGCTAATGACTGCCTCTCTGCGCTGGACTTGAAACTTCTTCCAAACAGGAGACAAGAAACCTAACCAATCATTATTTGTTGTTATGCGCCTGCCTAGAAAATACATACTTATTTATTTTTGTAGGCTTTAAAGAAAATGCTGATGAGGTGACAGTCTTTCAGTGGCGATGGTTTAAAGTTTCTTCTGTTTGTCCTCATTATCCAAAGATTTCTCTGACTCAGCTCTTCAGCCTCTCTCCTCCCACGACAAAACACGGCCGCAACAGCTTACAGTGTTTCTGTATTTGTTGCTGTTATTACAGCCACAGACAACACGTGTAAGGATGTTGACGCTGGCTCCACGAGCACCGCTGTGACCGCACCAGTGACCGCCACTATGTCCACAACAAGTGTGCCATCAACCACCTACATAATATTGGGAAATACTCCCTGGACATTCAACCAAAGACCCCCCTACAGACTGTTCATGACATGTCTGGAAAACGGCAGCTGACCACAACAAGGAAGCCTCGATATGTGATCTGTAAAGCATGTCTGACATAGCAACAGTAACTATAAAAGGATGCATCACTACTGGATAGCTCAGTCTGAAAGAAAGCAGGAGGGCCCGCTTGCTAATGTTGGTCATCACTTGACAGCCAAAGCTCAGACGCTCTGACCTGGAGCTTCTATCGCTGCAAACCCGCCATGTACCTACAACATACTTCACCAGGCAAACAAAGGTAAACACAACACAACACGAAGCAGCGCAGCATTTCTGCTGGAGGGATTAAACGAAGGCTGACGCCGTGCTGAGAGAAACGAGGAGCGGAGGAAGCTCGAGGTATCTCGCACATGCAGCTTCTCCATACAGACAAAAGCTCTGAGCTAACTCCAGCGAGCGCCGGACTGTTTTATTGTTGGCTTAGTTTATTGTTATGTGCCTGTGTGTGTTTAAACGTGCCTGGGTGTGTGTCTGTGTGTGTGTGTGTGTGTGTGTTCGTAATCCAATACACAATGCACCTGTGGCAGGCTGATAATACAATGCTGTCTCCTCAATGGGGCAGAGAAGGATGGAATGGAGAGAACGAGTGAGAGAAACGGAGAAATGGAGAGATACAAAGAGGAGATCTGGCATCTCCAGACTTCAATGCAGAATGGGCTTTTTAGATAACCCTACATGTACTGTAGATTCATACTGGATTAAACTCACCCCATATTTATTATAGTCAGACCACAAAACCTCCATATAGTGCAGATTCATACTGGATTAAACTCACTCCGTATTTATTATGGTCAGACCACAAAACCTCTGTATACTGCAGATTCATACTGGATTAAACTCACTCCATATTTATTACTTTTAGCCTGAAAAACCTACATGTACTGCAGATTCATACTGGATTAAACGCATTCCATATTTATTACTGTCAGACTGGAAAACCTACATATACTGCAGATTCATACTGGATTGAACTCACTCCACATTTGTTACTTTCAAACTGAAAAACCTCCATATACTGCAGATTCATACTGGATTAAACTCACTTAGTATTTATTATAGTCAGACCAAAAACCTCCATGTACTGCAGATTCATACTGGATTGAACTCACTCCACATTTGTTACTTTCAGACTGAAAAACCTCCATATACTGCAGATTCAGACTGGATTAAACTCACTTAGTATTTATTATAGTCAGACCAAAAACCTCCATGTACTGCAGATTCATACTGGATTAATCTCACTTCGTATTTATTATAGTCAGACCACAAAACCTCCATATACTGCAGATTCATAATGGATTAAACTCACTCCATATTTATTACTTTCAGACTGGAAAACCTACATGTACTGCAGATTCATACTGGATTAAACTCACTCCATATTTATTATAGTCAGACCACAAAACCTCCATATACTGCAGATTCATACTGGATTAAACTCACTCCGTATTCATTATAGTCAGACCACAAAACCTCCATATACTGCAGATTCATACTGGATTAAACTCACTCCATATTTATTACTTTCACACTGGAAAACCTACATGTACTGCAGATTCATACTGGATTAAACTCACTTCATATTTCTTACTGTCAGACTGGAAAACCTATATATACACTGCAGATTCATACTGGATTGAACTCACTCCATATTTCTTACTATCACATGGGAAAATCTAAATGTACTGCAGATTCATACCGGATTAAAATCACTCCATATTTATTACTGTCCGACTGGAAAACCTACATGTACTGCAGATTCATACCGAATTAAACTTACTCCACAGTTATAAATCCTGTTGTACAACAAACATGTACAGAAAGAAATATAAGAATGATCTTAAATACACAGCATGTTTAAGATCCACCCATGAATTCCAAATTCCCAAATTCCTTCATCTTACATTCCTCCAGGAATGCACTGTTTATAATTACTCTTTACTGCAGATTACCTCCACGTCCATGTGAGCAAATGGGGGGCTGGTCAGCATAAGAGCATTTCTAAGTTTCCTGGCCTTCAAGATCTTGCCTTGACCTCCACAGGTCGCCTTAACTGCCATTTCTTAATGACATTTTGAAGCTGTTATCTTCTTCCAGACTTGCTCTGCTTTGCAGGTCTCAGATTCGTTTTCAGATCCTAAGCCAGCTGCTCAGAGGAGCCCATGATTATTGAGTGCAAAGGTTCAAAGCTAGGAACATTCGCCAAAAACTCTTTGGGCCTTTAAGGTCACTACTCGGTTCTTGGGAGTGTAGTTAACAGCATTCTACTCTATTAGCACATTCACTGACAGACACCAGTCGTTTAACACCCCTGCTTACAAATGGACTCCCGGCTGCGTCTCTGAACTCACCAGTGCAGTCAGTGCTGCTGAGATCTCCAACCTCATTAAGAGGCTCCTAAACACAGAGCTCCTGTCTAATGAAAGGAATATTATATATAAATATAAAACTGACAGTGAACAAAACACACAACCTGATTTTTTCAAAAAATCCCAGAAGAATGTTCAAAGCAGACTTCCCAATTAAAATCTAGAACAAAGTTTTGGCCGGTACTATTACGCCTACGGTGCTCTGTGAATGTGACGTATGGGGTCTAGTCGATAGGCAAAATTACACTAGACAGAAAAAGCATCCCACAGATTCCCAGCAGGCAGAACTCAGTAACAACACACTAAACGTTCAGAGAGCAACACAGACAAATGCATGTGAGGAAGGAACAGGGGAAGATTTCCAGAGAGATTTTGGGTCCCAAAAATAAGCAACACAGTGGACATGTTGGTGCACTGCAATAAAAAGCAACCCAGTCTCTATAATGAGCCACCTCAGGGTCAGCACTGGGCAACACGCTGCCGTCTCCCATTTACAGCTACATGGAAAAGTTAGTGAACTGTTTGAAATTGGTTGGATTTCTGCATTGATTACTAATAAAATGGGTCTTATGAGGATCCAGGTCACAATTACAGATGAACACAATGTATTTAAACTACATTGAGTAGAGTACATTGAGTAACATCTACAGTGCAGGCTAGAGAAAATGAGAACCCTCAAATTTATAACTTGTAAATCTTCCTTTAGCAGAATCACCTCCACAAAAAGCTCCCTGTAGCTGCAGATAGGAGTTGCACAACATTGAGGAGGAATTGTGGACCCTTCATCTCAGCAAACGTGTTTCAGTTAATCAGTATGGTCACCTGGATGGTCATACTGCAGGTCATACCTCAGATCTCACATGCAAAACACAGATCTCTTTCAGTCGCGCTTTAGTTAGTTTACTTGTGTGCTTTGGATCATTGTCTTGCTGCATAACCGAACATCTCTACGTTTTCAGATGTTTCCTCAATGACAGTTCAGGCCCAGAGTGCAGCAAAGCATCCTCAAACCAAGATGCTCCCACCAGCATGCTTTACAGTTAGGATGAGGTTTTGGTGTCGGTGTGAAGTGACCTTGTGCACTTGTACTTAACAGCTCGCCTTTTGTCTCATCTGTCTGTAGAACACTTTACCAGAAGCATTGCAGAACATCTATGTGGTCTCTGGCAATCTTGGGCTGAACAATTCAGAACAAGAAAATGAGAATCTGGCCAATTAAAAAACGACTTCAGGTTTGCTCGTCTAACTGCTGGTCCAGACTGGGTCAGTACAACGCAGCACTGGCAACAAAACAGTTTGGTGGGAAACCTGCAGATGAGGGAAGTGTTTAAAAATAATTCTGCTCGGTTTATTTGGCCATTTAGCACTAACTAATGCCAACAGCTGAGGTAATTTATTAACTAAATTTGAATGTTCTAGATAGCTCTTGGCGTTTAGCACCAGCTAAAACTAACAGCTAAGGATAAATTAACAGAGATGCTATGTTCTAGACAGATCCTGGCATTTAGCACTAGCTAACAATAAATGCTTAAGTAATACATTAACAAAAATGTAATGTTCTAGATAATATTTGGCATTTAGCAATAACTAATGCTAACAGCTGAGGTAATATATTAACAGAGATGTAATGTTCTATATAGTTCTTAGCGTTTAGCACTACCTAACACAAAAAGCTGAGGTAATGTAATAACGGAGACGTCATAATCTAAAAACGTTCTTGGCGTTTAGCACTAACTAACATTAAAAGCTGAGATAATATATTAACAGAGATGTAATGTTCTATAATAGTTATTAGTGTTTAGCAATAGCTAACACTAAAAGCTGAGGTAATATATCAACAAAGATATAATGTTTTATATAGTTCTTAGCGTTTAGCACTACCTAACACAAAAAACTGAGGTAATATATTAAGAGAGATGAATGTTCTAGATAATTCTTAATGTTTACCACTAACTAACACTGCAAGCTGAGGTAATATATTAACAGAGATGTAATAATCTAAAAAGTTCTTGCTGTTTAGCACTAGCTAGCACTAAAAGCTGTGGTAATATATTAACAGAGATGGAATGTTCCAGATAGTCCTTGACGTTTACCAATAATATATTCATGGAGATGTAATGTTATAAAACGTTCTTGGTGTTAAACATTAGCTAACCATTGATATTGACATTAATAGGTAATATTAATGGAGACATAATGTTTCTGTGGTGATTCATCCTTGTGCAATTTTGACCAAAGCATGTCACAAATAATTAATTAAGACCCCAAAGAGACAATGTTCAATTATGGAAAAGGAGTATGTTCTCACCTTAAACTCCAAAAGAAAAATAAATAAATAAATAAATATTTATATAAAGGGCTGTCAGGGTTGCGAGCATCCAATTTGAGCAAAGTAACAAAGCTTATTGTGAGATTAACCAAACAAAACAACATGATTAATCAGAGTCAATTATTCTGATTGTTCACCCTAAATATAACATATTAATCCCCATAATTTCCTCTGATCACTGAAAATGTGCTTTATTTTTGCAGGGGTTCGTTGAAATGTTGATAACTCCTTTTTTCCCCATCCAGTGTACATTGTGTGTGTCTGTGTGCTTGAACAAAATGTTCTGACTACTAATTGTTTATGTTTTAGTAATACGGCTTTACAAATCCTAGTGTAATTGTTATTGTTATTATTAAGCACCAGCATTACTGCAGCAGTTATTATCACCTGACTATCAATTGCTTTGGCAACATTGTTTGGAAGCAGTCAGGCCAATAAAGCATGCATTGAATTTAATTGACTTGAGTGAGAAAGAGAGAGAGAGATACAGAGAGAGAGAGCGAGAGGGGAAACACTCACGGATCAGAGCGCAGCCACTGAAGAATAATTCCCGTCGTACAATACAACACCGAGCCCTGTTTCCGTGGCAACCGGCTGGATAGCAGAGCCCACAGGAGGAGGAAGAGACGCCCGAGGTGGTGACGTGGAACAGAAAAGCAAGATTTTGTTACGATCTTCACCAAAATAAATTCAATCACACCATCACAACAAAAAAACAGTTCATTGTTTTTAAAGTGTGTTACGTAGCTAAAGTCCCTCTCAGCACTGAGGAGGTATATGGGCTGGAAAGAGAAACAAGTTAAACAAGTTTACTCAAGGCAACATTTCCTACATGTATTTTCCAAAATTCACCAGAAGTTTTTCTTTCAGTACATCTCTTGTTAATCCTTATCACAGTTTTGGTCAATACTGATATAGCAGAACGGTACAATATGCAAATGAGCCCCCTAGCCAATAACAAGGTCAAACAACGTTCACACTGTGTGGTGTGGCTTAAATACACTGTGGTGGGTGTAGTGGGTTGGTATACTAAAATACACTGTGGTTGGTATAGTGTAGTGGCTTGGTATACTAAAATACACTGTGGTGGGTATAGTGTAGTGGCTTGGTATACTAAAATACACTGTGGTGGGTATAGTGTAGTGGCTTGGTATACTAAATACACTGTGGTTGGTATAGTGTAGTGGCTTGGTATACTAAAATTCACTGTGGTGGGTGTAGTGTAGTGGCTTGGTATACTAAATACACTGTGGTTGGTATAGTGTAGTGGCTTGGTATACTAAAATACACTGTGGTGGGTATAGTGTAGTGGGTTGGTATACTAAAATACACTGTGGTGGGTATAGTGTAGTGGCTTGGTATACTAAAATACACTGTGGTGGGTATAGTGTAGTGGCTTGGTATACTAAAATACACTGTGGTGGGTATAGTGTAGTGGCTTGGTATACTAAAATACACTGTGGTGGGTATAGTGTAGTGGGTTGGTATACTACAATACACTGTGGTTGGTATAGTGTAGTGGCTTGGTATACTTAAATTCACTGTGGCTGCTATAGTGTAGTGGGTCGGTATATTTAAATACACTGTGGCTGGTATGGTGTAGTGGGTTGGTATACTTAAATACACTGTGGTTGGTATAGTGTAGTGGGTTGGTATGCCTAAATACACTGTGGTGGGTATAGTGTAGTGGACTGGTATACCTCAATACACTGTGGTGGGTATAGTGTAGTGGATTGGTATACTTAAATACACTCTGGTTGGTATAGTGTAGTGGTTGGTATACTTAAATTCACTGTGGCTGGTATACTTGCACTGTGGTTGGTATAGTGTAGTGGGTTGGTATAGCTAAACACACTGTTGTTGGTATAATGTAGTGGCTTGGTATACTTAAATACACTGTGACTGGTATGGTGTAGTGGGTTGGTATACTTAAATATACTGTGGTTGGTATAGTGTAGTAGGTTGGGTATACTTAAATACACTGTGGCTGGTATACTTAAATATACTGTGGTTGGTGTAGTGTAATGGGTTGGTATACTTAAATACACAGTGGTGGGTATAGTGTAGTAAATGTGTAGTAAAAGTGTGTAAATACATTGTGATTATAATCACTGTCCATGTTGAGGATCAAGAGATGTTACAACAGTCAAGAACAGAGGCACAGACTGCAGCCACATACTCTACACATACTCTGCGTGTTTATTGTGTGAGGTTTTCTTTTGTCATTTGTTTCCATGTATTTAGTTTATTTGATTTCTAGTTCATCGTGTATTGATTATTGATTTAGGTCAACACATTTTATTTGACTAACCGGTAATTTATCTATCATGTGCCGCTCGACCACCAGATATATAAGGACATATTTGACTTATCATGGACATAATGGCAATACAAAAGTTTCAACAAATTCTTCAAACTGTTTTTTTTCTGGACCAGAGCACCTTCAAAATTAAAAAATAAATAAATAAAAAACAAGAATTTGGTGAAAGTTTTATTTTTGGGCATTTCCTGAAATAAATACAGGGCCAAAATTACACCACAAACATAATATCTGGCTTAATGTCCCTCAATAAGTTGCACCTCGATCAGATGCTTTTGGTGACCATCAACAAGCTTCTGGTGGACGTCTGGCTGGATATTTGAACTCTTTTTTTGTGCAGTTTGGGGGACTTTGTAAGTACACTCCACGTATCCTTTGGAATTTTTTTATATTTATTTCAGAACCAGCTTCAAAATGTGGTTGGGATCATTGTCCTGCTGAAACTGGGTCCAAGTTTTGGGTCCAGCTGATGGTTTGAGATTATGCTAAAGAACAGCCCTCCTTCATCATTACTCCATATACATGTATCAGTTCCAGGGGCAGCAAAACAGTCCCTGAGCATGATACTACCACCACCATGCTTCACAGATGGTACAGTGCTTTACTCCTCCAAACCTACCTCTGGTCATTGTGACTAGAGATACTAGACCTTTGTCTCGTCTGACCATACAACTTCTCTCCTTTCTCTAGTCGCACAGGGGCTTCACAACTGCACTCAGACTTTGCAGAGGCAGCCGATAACAGGCAACATCTCTGCTCGTGTATTCCCCCCGCTTCTCCACAGAGAGAGTGATCGAGCGAGAGAATGGAAAAAAGAAAAAGGTTCTGCTACTATTAACCTGTCTCAGGTCCCGAAGAGACGTTTTCCAGCTGTGTGTCAACATACTTACTCATCCTTCTTCTCACTCTTCTCTGTTTATCCATTTCCCTGTTTTCCTCCTCTACTTCTCTCCGAACAGACAATTCTCTCCTTCCCGATCCCAGCAGCAGGTGTCCAATTCCCACCTGCCTTTCTCATTACTCATCCAGCCCCTCCCTCCCGCTCTCTGTCTCATCACTCGAGAGAGAGGTCTAGTGCGTGTGACCTGAGCAGTAATGCTACAAGGGCCTGAAATGGTCAGTGTGCTTGACCTATCTTTGCTTCTCCTCTTATCTCAGCCCTCTTTTTCTGGACTCTCTAGCCCTCACAGCAGCCTCCACCTCTCTCCTCACTCCTTTCTTCTTCACAGTCTCGCTCTTCCTCGTCTTCTGACCAGGTGATGTTTATACATATGTGAGATATGCATCGTCTCAGTCTCAGCAGCTCGACGGCAGACAAGAAGAGACTGAACAAGCTCATAAAGAGGGCCAGCTCTGTCCTGGGGAGCCCCTTAGACCCAGTGCAGGTGGTGGGAGACAGAAGGATGTTAGCCAAGCTGGCATCCATGCTGGAGAATGACTCCCACCCCATGCATAAGACTCTGGGAGGACTGGGCAGCTCCTTCAGCGACAGGCTGCTTCACCCCAAGTATGTGAAGGAGCGGTATGGCAGGTCCTTCCTTCCTGCTGCTGTTAGACTCTACAACCAGCACGTATACACAGCAGACTTCATATACACACACACACACACACACTCTACACCAGGGGTCACTAATAGGCGAACCGCAGTCTTGCCGTGTCAGGACCCAGACGTTGTCCAACGCGGAAGCAAACTGATAATCTATTGAGAAGGATTTAATTTTGACTGTGTTTATTTTAAGAGGCGGAGCTTTTCTTGTGTTTAGGGTATACGGGCTTTACAGCGCAGTGAACTCAGAGACCAATCACGTGCGCTGTAAGATCACCGAAGGCTCCTCAGCCAAGCAGATCTGTGCACATTGGGGCGTGCAGCGTGCACACAGGCGAGGTATGAAGCAAGGAGCAGCAGCCGGAGACTAAAGCGAGTCAGAAAGAATAACGAGCTCTAAAAACAGAAAAGTGAACAGAGAAAACTGAGTGTTTAACAGGAACGGTTCTGGAATGGACCTGCTCGTCTAGTTTTGGAGAACACCGCTCTGTACAACCAACATGTCAATCTGTGAAGCTAAGTTAACAAGAAGACACACGTTTATTTACTTTCTCTATAAATAAACACTTTAAGATGCACTTTTTTTAAAAGATTTTTTAAAAATTCTTTTTTTTTTTTATGTAGCCCTTGTTTTTATTGAAGTAAGTAAAAACATTTATTAGAAGTTTCTAAATAATTTAATCAGTTCAGCATTTAAACAGTAAATATACTGAAATATACTGAACAGTATTTGTAACAAGTTTGTCTTTCAGTTGCTGATGCTAGAAGATGCTGATACTACAATTACCTCCACCCCCCTCTTTATCCCTCTCTCCTCTACCCCACCCCCCCGGACTACTATGTCCCTCTCTCTCTCTCAGGACTCCTCCAAATCCCCCCTGTCTCTCTCACACACACTCACTCACTCACTCTCTCTCTCTCACTCTCTCTCTCTCTCTCTGGATTCCACTATTCCCCCCCACCTCTCTCTCTCTCTCTCTCTCTCTCTCTCTCTCTCTCTCTCTCTCTCAGGACTCCTCTACACCCCCCCCTCTCTATTCCCTCTCTCCCGAAGGAGTCACAACAGAAGATTAAAGAAGCCTTACTTTCTACATACGCAGAGAGTAAAGCTTCGATAAACAGAACTGTCACCACTGCAGTTATCTGGGTAAACAAGAAATCCAGCATTAAAACACTGTGAGTCTCTGGACTGAGAACGCTGAGAAGGTTATCTGCTAGAGATGCATCAATACTGATACCGGTACTAAGACCAACTGTATTTAGTCATTTACTCAAAAACTCAGTGTGAGCCAAGCGGATGCTGCCTTGCTAATGAACAATGAACGACTGGAGCTGGCAGTGAAGGAGGGTCAGCTCACATGGACAGCTGCTGACGCTGTGGCGGTCAGACACAAAGGTCACCTCAAACATTCTGCTTTGGAACAATACGCTCACACAGTCACAATCACGGCCACTGCACCCAACATGGCTAGATTTTAATACCTTCACTGTGAAGGTACACTGCACTCATTTACACTTCATCCTATGTAATGCAGTATATTATCATCCTAGAGTACAAATAACATCATACTCGGTCTGAAAGTACTGGTATCGGAACATCCCTATTATCCCCACTTAACTTGAACCCCAAAACCAGCATCCAATGATCAGCGATGCATAAATTAGTCTGTCATATAAATATATATCATTTAAATAGCTTATAGTAGTCAATGAAATTAGTTAGCCTCGGATGGATGGAGCCTGCTTAGTATGCCGGTCACAATCATGAAATTTTAGCCAACAAGTCATTTAAACAGTTGAGATTAACAGTTTCATTGTCCACTGCAGTTAACACAGCAACACTACTCAGCGCTGTCCACTAAACAGGTCAGCATCGTCTCAGTGATACATTTTACTTCAGTTTATATGCTCAGGTCACCCACTTAACACTGTAATAACTGTGACAGCCCAACATCTTAAAGGCTAAGCACCACTTATGGACATCACTGGTGATTTTACATATTAAAAATATATAAACATGATGTAAAATGAAATTCCCTGCTTAATTTGCTTTAAAATAGACTAATTTAATTACACTGACGGAAACACCCCACTATGCTCACTATGGAAATTCCTGAACACTAGTGGTGGTCAACAGTAAACAGCGCGGCGGTACAACAGCATTATGACTGACTGGGACTGAGAATGTTCCAGCAGCGCTTCTTCAGATTCTGATGATATTTCTGAATTTGAATGTGAAAGAGCTGTAATGTAGAAACAGACCACCATATCACTTAGTCCTGAGACCTTTAGACCACCATATCACTTAGACCTGAGACTTTTAGTCAAAACACACCCACAACAGCAGCTCCTCCTGAGTGTAAACAGTATCTAGCTAAATAACCAACAGTATTCAAGACAACAGCCTGGCAACCAGCTAAACTCAGATATAGAGGTACAGTTATTGTAGTAAATATGATGAAAGTGGAACTCGCTCTCATACGACTCTATAAATCTTCATAACTACGTTAGCTTAGCATAACTTGAACCACCGAACTTAGCAAGTGAAGCTAATGTTAGCTAACATCAGCTAAAGCAGGCTCAGTAACTGAGCTTACCTGGTTTACCTCCACGTACACGGAGGCTCTTGAACTCCTCTCGCTGGTTTCCTTACACGCCCATATTGTTAGAACAGCTCAGACTTAAGATTCAGTCATCGTGTAAGCCTACGTCCTATAGCTGTGATAATCTTCAGACATGATCTACAGATGACGGAGTGAGAGGACGCTCCTTTCTGTGCTCATTTAAAGTTGACAGGTTTAGCCCACTTTCTGGATATTTGGGGGTCTTTGGGTTGTTTGAGCATGGGGGTCCCACTGTACATCTAATCACTGCAGCCAAGAACACCACCACCTTTCTTTCATTGTGGATTGCCGTAAGTGCATCCTCTAGCGCTGTTGTGCACCATCTACGTCACACGCATAACGCCTCTGACAGTTTACGAACAGTGGGCGGAGCTAAACAGTCTTTTAAGCCGTGTTTCTTGACTTTGTGAAAAATAAAACGCTTTCTGACTTTTAGTAATTACAAGTTAGGATCTCACATTCCGCTGTAGTTATGTTAGACACTTGCATATTAGCTGGTGCTTAGCCTTTACGGCCCCTAAAGACCAGAGCCAGCCCTGACTCAAACACTCTACTACCTCACATGAAGTGCTACCCAGTTAACATCACAATACACAGTGTGTGTGAGTGCTGTTTCAGAATAAGCTGGATTGGATACATCAGTAGAGCAGTGGAGTATTGTAATGGAATATAAATAATGATAATAATTTTAGGGGGTATTTTTTCTGTTCAGGGGGGCTTTCCTGAACAGCTGAATCGGAAAGGGCTGGCTGCCTGTTCTGTTACATCAGCTAACAGACACATGTGCCGACTAGCAACACATTAAGTGATGGGCAGAGAGAGAGACGAGAGATAGAGATTTATTATTAGCATCGACTGCATCAGTTCTAACAATGGATCCAGCTGAATCCCCAGCTAGATACTAAACAATCTCCAGATAATATTTATAGTCCAACAACAAAACAACATCTATCGCCAAAAAAAGGCATTCAGCTCTCGCAATCAGAGGTGAAGTCCTCCACTGGGACTGAGAGATGCATATGCAATGGAGTCTACTCTCTCTCTCTCTCTCTTTCTTTCTCTATTTTTTTTCTTCAGATGAGGAGGTTTCACCCATGTTGCCCTTTGGGAGTGATATTACTGTCCAGCGTCTCCCCCAAGACTCAACTGTCCTGACTTTTACAGGATAATTGGACGCGCTGACTCACACTCTATGTCAGATCAGTGACTTCAAACCGGCAACGCTCTGATGAACACTGAGCCGTGCATGTACACTCACCTCTGCAGACGGATCTGATACCCGCAGGACCTGCCCTCTCCGACAGGCTCTGCCCTCTCAGACGCAACCCTCTCTGCCACCTGCACAGACACACGCAACAGTTTAGAGGGGTTTCCGCCCATTTGAAATGGTCCATTCTTATTGAGCTACGGTGGTGGAGGTGATGGGAACCTGACATCTCGAAAAGCTTCTTCACACAGAGTTATTATGAGCTTACATATACACTGTCGTGCCAAAAGTCATGGGACAGGAGCCAGTAGCGTGTAGGACATTAAATCGATTTCACATGTGGACGGAAGACATTTGTAGGGATCTTTAGCTGTGACGCCCGGATAGACACCCACAGCTCCGTAGTATTTCTATGTGCCACCACATCCCATAGTTACTCAACTGGGCTCACGTTTGAAGAACGTGTAGGCCACACCACTCCTCAAATGCTCCTCCAACCAACTCTGAACAACTTGTGCTCGATCGCTATTGGAAAATTCCATCGTTGTAGGGGGGGCTTCAAGTCCACAAAGGGCTGCAAACGGTCACCAAACAGTAAAACACAGTAAGCAATGGTCACTGAAGTCTAAAGGTGGACCAATGGTTCCAACCCATGAGAACACAGGCCCACTAGTTAGAAACCGCCACCAGCCTGCAGAGTGCCTTGCTGACAACTGGGGTCCATTGCTTCATGGGGTCTGCGTCAAACACAAAACCCACCATCATCACAAAACTATTGGTACCAGGACTGATTGGACTGATTGGCCACATGTTGCCAGTCCTCTACAGACCTTAGTGTCATGGTGTTTACAGAGGAATTCTGGTGGGTCTTCTTCTCCCATATCCAAAGGAAGCTAAAGAACGCCACACTGACCTGCAGGATATGCACGTCGGGCATCCTGCATTGAACGTGGATGTGATTTCTGCCAGGGTCTCTTGTCCGTTTGCACAGACAATTTTGGCCAGCTGCTGCCAGCCACAACCATTATTCACCCTCGGGTGGGCACTGCACTGTCCACTGTGGATGGTAATACCTTCTATGAAATATTCCCTGTACACACTGTGGATTGAGGAATGTTAAATGTCTGCACCACTTCAGAAACGGAACCTCTCATCCGTCTGGCCCCCACTATCACTTCGCCTTGCCATGAGCACGCTTGGTCATTGTTCAACCTCACTCATAAAATAACCCTTCCAACGTAAACAGGTCTGGCCGCTCCCAAGCCATCCTAACGCCACTTCAGAGTCAATTTCCATACTTCTATCTCATGACTTCGCACATCGGTGTATATACGATTAGGAAACATGCATATCAGGGCAGCAACATGAACGAGCCAATCAAACCCAAGCGATCAAGACAGGCTGATCATACTCACAGATATGGCGCTGATGCGTCGTGGCTGGGTGCACACCACCCTGCAGAGGGAGCCCACTCCACGCTGGATGTAGTCGTCTAGGATGAACTGCGTGACCTGTGTGGTTTTGCCGCAGCCAGTTTCACCGCTGACCACCACCACGCGGTTCGCCTCTATCAGATCCACCAGCTCCTGTGCTCACATGGACGAATCAGGTTTAATGTGGGGGTTTCAGTCTTGCATTACACAGTCATGTACTGAAATACTTCTACTGCATTGTCCACAGGCCTAGGCTCAAGGCGCCGGAGGACCTGAGGCCAGATCATCAGTCTCACTTTTTGAGGCATTGCTGAATCATAATGCGTTCTGCTGCTTGCAAGGTAACTGAAAGTGCTAAAGTGCATAAAGTGAAGTATTTACCTCTCTCATGCCGTAGGAGGGCAGCTTCTCTCTGAATTTCTGTCAAACAGATTAGGACAGCAGCTGAGATCAGGCAGATAAGGTCCGTAAGCAGTTCACTATGTGAAAATTCTAAAGACAACGCTCATCATAAAACTGATGATGCTGATTCTCTCACCAGCATTTCCTGGTACTTTGGATTCTCTCTTTTATCCTGAAAATCGCTCATCAGTTCTGCGTCCAGCGAAGGCTTTTGAACCAAATCTTGATTCAAGTATTCCAGATCTCTGTCGTTGGGTTCCCTCTTCACTTTCACCATTATATCCACTTTTTCTGTCCTCCCTTCTTCCTTTGGCTCAATTTTTGTCACTGTTTGCAGCTGCTGTGGAGGTTCATCGCCATCAAAGTAACTGAAAGAAAAAGAGATAGCCGGGGCCAACGTTATGGCAATCTAATATTGTCAGTCGCTGTCCAAAGAAAAACAAGTACCTTCCAAAACCTCATTTAGTTTCAATGTAAGTTCATGAACAGAGGTTTTATTCCAAGTGAGTCTGGATCATTTCTATTGGTTTGCTCATCATGAAACTTTCACAGGATGTAAAGAGCAGCTGTCGTAATCAAATGATATAAAATACTGGTACAGGTTTTTCTTTTCACAGCATCGGTATATATAAATATAAGCAATGAGAACAAGAAAGTTTGTCACTATATTGTATTTATACCCCCATAATCCCAAGAGTTTTACTCTTTTAACTGCAAACTTACAGCATAAACAAGGTTCAACAATAACAAACGCTCAAATGCCTAGAGCAGGTAAAACACAAAAGCAGCATCAAAAATCATTAGCCTTGTCCAGCATGTTCATGCTGGGGTGAAGGACTAAACTCAGTTGTCTTAAATATTTAACCTGATCGGCATGCAAAATTGGTCTTCTCCGCCCAATCAAAACAAACCACTGATATTATTTGTTGACAAATGATATCAGAGCAAGGCTTCTGAGAAGTTCTGCAAAGTTTGTAGGGAAAAGTCCTAACAAGGCAGATAAACGTGGCTCCTTTTTTTCAGTTTTATCAGAAAACAGTCACTCCAGAGTTACAACAATTCTCTTGGTCACTCTCCGTGTACAACAGCTGCATCTGGACCACAGAACATTCAGGGGGTATTCATGATGGACGAACAGTGAAATCGTTAGTCATAGGAGCATGGACTTGGTAGACAGTGTTCTATTGACAAGGCTCGCAGAAGGTTAGGCGATAACTTGTTCACACAAATGCTAATGTTACTGATACCTTCAATGTGAATGTACTTATAATACAATACAAATACAATTCAGTGGAAGGAATTTGAGCAGTTTTATTCAAAACATTGGTGATCTACTAGAATTTTCTGAAAATCTGGTCTGAAAGAGCTCCGGTGGTTCAGCTTTCTTAGCATTCTGGTTGATGCCTCTACCTCCGAAACCTTTGCTTATTAGCAACAAAAAAAAAAGGAAAAGGAATGGCATGTATGGTGAGAATGTATATACAAGAATAAAGTAACTGTAACTAAATATATGGTACGTTCTGTGCGCTTATTTATATTTCAATAATACGTTAAAATACTACGATTTCTTCAGGACAGTAGAAACTTGGTTCGGGACAGTGACCTTTTAGACTGAACCCTAGTCTACCCATAGTTAAAGCTCTTGATGCTTTGGCAGGGAATCTAATATACACTTCTTGTGTACATTTTTGACACAGTATGATGTACTGTAATCTATAAAAATGGACAGTGCACAACAGTAGTAGCCGTCCACACTTCTGTGGACGCCAAAACCATATAAGCCAGTCTACTGCGGCTTACTTAACAACTCATCCAAGTCTAAGGCAAGCGTGTAAAGATTTAGACACGCAATTGGTATAATGTTAACTGGTAGCTTTAAGCCTCCAGGTCTTTCATATATATATTTCATACATAAGAATCTATCGAAAATATCGAATATCGGGATATTAAGTTTAGTGATACTGTATCAATTCTGAAAAACACAGTATCGATACACAGATTCCTGGCAGGCAGTGAATCATTGTGTGTTGTGTTTAAACATCTGACCACTAGATGGCAGTGTTGTAATCCATTTTCAGCTCTACTCCAACATTAACAAGCAGCACAAGGATGCAATGCTATTGTAAGAATTGGCAAACCTGTTCATATAGTGGTGTGTTTTAATAGTAAGATTTGAAAAAAAATCACAATTTTGCAGTATCGCAATATATCACGATATACTGAATTGTGACTGCTGTATCACGATACGTATTGTATCACCAGGTTCTTGCCAATACAAAGCCCTAGTTTCATTAGCTTTGTAGTTTCAGTGAAAACCTAAGAAACAAATTTCAAACACCAAGCTTGGTTAAAAGATTACACCTGATATAAGGGAAAAAAGTGTAAATCAGATTTTTGTCCAAACCACCATCAACATAGATGAGCATAGTTGGTTACTGTTTTCTCTACATGGCGGTGAGCGACAGGGCTGATGCTTGAGGCAGTTATGGACCAACTGATAAAACAGTCAGGTGTGGAACAAAAACCTGCAGCCACTCAGTTGCATTACTAATCATGAGTTTGTAACAGTCCATATGAGTACGTGGACATTTCTGTGTTCCACCATTTATAAAATCCAATCACCTCACTGGAGAGGATTTGGAGACACATGGAAGTGCCAAGAGTAAACAGCTTGACATCTCGCGTTCCACTAATGATCAGATACGATGAGTGAGACGTTAACACAAACTGAGCCCAGCATCTTAAAAACATCTTAAAGATAAAGCTATTAGGTTGAGATCAAAGCAGCAGGCTCACCTGTGGCCACTTGGTTCCTGCTTTACTGGCTGGTGTGAAAAGGCAGAGGGGTGCGCTTCTTGGGTCGGCCCTCGCTGGACTGAGTTCAGCAGCTGTGTGATGTGCTGCTCTCTTGACTCATCCATCTGAACTACAGCTCTCTGAAGACAAAGAGAAATACCTGTTAACCCAATGCAATACAGGCTGAAAGGCAGTCAAGCACATGTTAGTAATGATGAGGCACATGTTCACAGGTGTGCTGTTTTAATTCTCACAATATTTCAAAAGGTTTCTCTGCTAAGCCCCAAAACACACAGCAAAACACATTGAAGGAAGACCTGCAGTGCTCCATAACCTACTACCTACCATACTGAATTAAAGAGGAACTATTATGCTCATAACAGTGTTATTAAGGTCTACTAGAGTAGATTACACACAATAACAGATTATTTCCTCATGCTATACATCCGTGTTCACCCTCTAGCTGAAACGCTTTGCTCCTATGTCATTAAACCCCGCCTCCCGATGAACCCAGTGGGCTCTGATTGGCCTGCTCGCACTAATCAACTGCAAGAGTGGCATCCAGACACAACTTCCACCCACACCATGCAGTGGCTGTTCTCCTTCTGGCGTGTATTTTGGGCTTCAGAGCTCTGTACACTGTTTATGTGCACAAAAGGCTTTAACACACTAAAAGAAAGAGAAAAACCAGAGAAGCATAATAGATGACCTTCATGGACTGTTGAATGAACACCTACAATGTTGGATTATTATGTGGTGCTGAATCACTACAGCAATTAATTAAAACCTACAGCACTGACAGCTTTATTTATTATCACTGACAGTGTTGTGTGAATGACCGCTCTATTGGACGACACGACAAGAAACCTGAATGAGGTACGGAAAAGCACTGGCAACAGAACGCAATGCTCTGGATCTGGGCTGCAAAGCAGTGGAGCTGCATTATCTGTCTCTTAGCTCCATCCATCGCTGGGATGAGTCTAAGAGATCCCAGACTGATCAGCCTGCATTAGTACCAGGGGTGTAAAAAAATATCGAAATATTAAATATTGGGATATTATGTTTAGTTATACTGTATAGATTCTCAAAAACACAGTATCGATTCACAATGTTTAAACCTCTGACCACTAGATGGCAGTGTTGCAATCCATTTTCAGCTCCTCTCCAACATTAACAAGCAGCACAAGGACGCAATGCTATTGTAAGCATTGGCAAACCTGTTTATATAGTGGTGTGTTTTCATAGTAAGATTTGAAAAATCGTGTACATCACTTTGCTTGCAGTATCGCAATATATCGTGATATATTGAATCAAGATCGCTGTATCTCGATACATATTGTATCGCCAGGTTCATGCCAATACACCGCCCTAATCAGTACCTGACCTCACTCCCATCAAACATAACACCATGATGTAACTGAGTTTGCAGGTTGAATGCAAATTTAAAAAAAAAACGTTGCCTCTATGTTGTCAAAAGGTTGCCTGAAGAAGGTTGTCACAACATCTCTACAACATAATGTTGTTTTACGGTATCATGACTAGCTGTTGGCAACTTTTCAATGGAGCACAATTCAGTGGAGTTTCATACACATGGAATGGAAAGTATGAAGGATTCTAGGAGGTTGTGACTATGTTGCATCTACATTGTCAAATAACATTGCCACAACTTTCTGAGAAGTTACATTTCAGCGCTTTGGGCACCAAAACAGTACCCTGTCACAGCCTAACTGTAACTGAGTGAATCCTGCCATAAACATATAAGGTGAGGTGAAGTCTTGTCAGAAGAGTAGGGGGTCGATAAAGCAACAGAGGGGGCAAATGCTGGATATCAGTAAATGCTCAGCATCTGTGTTTCACTGACTTTCATTGTTAAGCACTCACAGATTTCCTCTCTGCCTCGTTCCTCTTGATTCCTCCCCATTTGGCGTACCACAGTCCAATCTCCCTGCCCTTCAAATGAGGCGGGTGTTTCCCCCGTCCTCCTCCTCCTCTACCTCCACCACCTCCACTGTGCTCCTCCTGGTCCTCCCAGCTTGAGTTGCCCCGGTTTCCTCCGCGCTCCCATCGTGATTCTCGGTCTTCTCGCCAGCCGCCGCCGCCGCCTCTTCCTCCTCCTCTCCGTCCCCGTCTGTTCCCACCGCCACCGCCGTAACCGCCGTAGCTCATGACGAAGGAAAGTAGCACCGAAAAGCCTGTCTATCACCTAGTCTATGAAAATAAGCCTGACACTGCAGCGCTTTGCTTCTCCCGGCATTAATGCCGCGGAGCGGGAAAAACACGAGCTCGCGCTGTTTGTTTTTAGCGAGGAAAACCGTCCGGCGCTGTTTCTGTGGTAATTTAATCTTTTATCTTATTTTTCAGAGCACAGAAACCCCCTCAAGCGTGTCTCCATCACTCGCTAATGCACTTATATTCGTGTCTCCCGGATTTTCAGGCAGAATTACTGAAATAATCACCACAAACTGAAATGTGTTCGCGTCTCAGCGCCGGTTAAGGAAAGCGGCTAGTCGCTCTAAAATGACGTCGACGTGTGTTTCCACACCACGGGCGACGGGTCATGACGCAGTCGTGTGTACAACGGCCAGTTTCTCGAAGGGAAAAGAATAAAAAATAATTTGCTAATTTATTTATTTATTATTTTTTTAATTGTTGAACTGTACTCGAGTATTATTGGCCAGAAGGTTAAAAAACTTTTTTATTTAGACCGCAATTAGGCCGCTGGCATGAAATACGATGAAAGGGGAATTCCACCCATGTACCAAAATTACCCATTAAATCAGTCCTTGGGATGTAAACATGTTAATTGTAGTCATGGTGGCTTGATGCTAAAAGTGTTTCATGTGTAGAGAAACGTACAACCTGTGTTGTTCTTTATAATCGTGGCGATGGGAACCAAGGTTCATCATGTCTACAACACAAAGATAGATTATATTTACTATTAAACCCACCAGTGAAACTACACGTGGTTTCTTAGTGTTTATATAAGGAATGTTGATGATGGTGAAATAGTGAAAAATATGGGGAATAAATAGATTTCTTTGGGAACTAATTTGCCTCACCGTGTCATAAATGGATATATATATGTAGTGCTAACACAATCTTGTATGTCCAAAGCGGTAACTTAAGAGGAGAAGAACAAAAACAGAACTTTTAATGTAAGGTAACCAGACATTTTTTCATTTCATTTTGGGCCATTGTCTTTTGGTCCATTCACTATTAAATGTATATGCAGTTTAAAGACCAACAAGCCTTTAAAACTTTGTCAAAAACTGAAAAATCAGGCAATATGCAAGGTCTACGTACCTGGCAATTACATTTTCACTTAGCATTTCCACACGACTACAGAAACACATAGCAGACTTACTTACATACTTATCTTATTCTCAACCACTTTGTTTACATAATAACCATTAAATTACATAGAATTTGAGAAAAAAAGTTAGTGCTAAATTTAAATATGCATATTTAAATAAGAGCAGTGTCAAATATAAGCATCTGCTAACACAACAGCTAACATGCTAACACCCTAGATTAGCTGCAAAATGTGTCATATATATATATATATATATATATATATATATATATATATATATATATATATATATATTATAAGTGCTAACACAACATACTTCATATTTACTTATATTTTATAAAATCTTGCATGTCCACAGGGCTAACTTTAGAGGAGAAGAAAAAAAAAACGAACTTTTATTAAATTAATAGTGATATTAAATGTACATGCAGTTTAAAGACCAACAAGCCTTTTAAAAGTTTCTCAAAAACTGAAAAATCAGACAATTTGCAAGATATACGTACCCGACAATTACATTTTCACTTAGCATTTCTACACAACTACAGAAACCCACAGCAGACATATATACTTACCTTATTCTCAACCACTTTGTTTAAATAATAACCACTGGAGTATATAGAATTTGAGAAAAAAGTTAATGCTACATATAAAGATGCATATTTAAATAAGAGCAGTGTCTAGATATAAGCATCTGCTAACACAACAGCTAACATGCTAAAACCCTAGATTAGCTGCTCTGTGGAAGGCGCTAACTTTGCTAACAAACATTTGAGTCGATAGCCAGTTCCGTCTTTTCCGTAAACATCAAAATACTTTTCTCAGCCTTTTCTTTTGTATTTACAGGACATTTACTGAATATTTACACTGTGACTTCTTTGCAAAACTTCTAGCATTTGTTAGCAACAGTGCTAAAGAAGCATAATTTGGATTCCACACATCTTGACTGATAAATCTGATTAATGTTTTTTTACAAAGTGATCCAAAGGTTCTAATTTAAGATTGTTACTTGTAGAGAAATGTGTTTATTTGCATGTGTATGAAGAAATACACACAGATCAGCTATAAAACCATTAAAACCACCTCCTTGTATACAAACACTGTCCATTTTATCAGCTCCACTGACCATACAGGAGCTACACTCTCAGACTGTAGTTCATCTGATTCTCTTTATACATTGTTAGCCCCTTTTACCCTGTGAAGCAATGGACACCCTTGGTACTACCAGGGAGCAGGGGTAATATGGATGGTCCTGTGTCCACTGATGAAGGACTAGAGGAACAGAAACTGTGCAGCAGCAGATGAGCTACTGTCTCTGACTTTACATCTACAAGGTGGACCAGCAAGTAGTAGGAGTGTCTAATAGACTGGACAGTGAGTGGACACAGTGTTTAAACACTCCAGCAGCACAGCTGTGTCTGATCCACTAACCCCAGCACAACACACACTAATACACCACCACCACGTCAATGTCACTGCAGTGCTGAGAATGACCCACCACACAAGTGTTACCTGCTCTGTGGTAGTCCTGTGGGGGTTCTGATCAGTGAAGAACCGGGTAAAGAAGAAATGCAGAGAAATGGATGAACTACAGTCTGTAAGTGTAGAACTACAAAGCGCTCCATATGATAAGTGATGCTGATAAAATCAATGATGAGAGAAGAAACCAGGAGGTGGTTTTAATGTCATGGCTGATTGGTGTATATTCAGTCATACAGCCTTTCTAACCTATGGCCAAACATGCAGACGAGGGATAATTTCATGCCCTACAGAGCACACTATGTAGGCAATACAGAGCTATTTAAGACACAGCCGCAGACGCGGCTTATATAGTGGTTTAGGATTAATCAGTCCTTGCTCATCTGCTGACAAGACAATGTTAAAAACACGCATGAATGTGGATTACAGATCAGGTAACGTCATCCATGTGACTTTCTAATTTGGATGGTGGCAGTGTGTAGGTGGCAGCGTTATGGTCTGGGGAATGTTTTCATGGCATTCTCTGGACCCACTCATCCATGTGGAAGATACTCTCAACTGATTTGGGTTTGAATCCATCCTAATTAATCTTACTTACTTAAGTCAGTATGGTCCAGTTAGAGGAAATTTCCTCAGGCCAAGATCCGGAGCGGTATAATCTCTAACTTGTGTTATGATTCAGTGCCGTATCCTGTACACTGAAGTAGCCTAGCAGTTCTATCAGTGTTTTATGTCATCAGCAACTGATATATATATATATATATATATATATATATATATATATATATATATATATATATATATATATATTGATATTGTTCAATGTATTTCAACAATATTTACTGTTTAAATGCTAAACTAAATGAATTATTTATAAAATAGTTTTAAAAGAAATACTTTTTTCTCACTTCAAGTAAAAACAAGGGCTACATTAAAAAAACAGAACGCCTTTCTCTGACTCGCTTTATTCTCTGACTCGCTTTATTCTCATTTAATACCTCATCTGTGTGTGCGATTCCTCACTTGTGTGTGTAACAAACCTGCACGGATCTGACTGGCTGAGAAGCGTCTTTGGTGATCTTACAGCGTACACGATTGGTCTGTGCCGCAAAGTCTGTATACCGTAAAGACAAGAGAAGTTCCGCTGCTTAAAATAAACACTGTCTCTTCTCAGTAGTTTATTGGTTTAGGTTTGCATCGGACAGTGTCTGTGTCTGGACTGCGGTTGTTGTGTGTGGTGTTCTCTCTCTGTTTTTTCTTTCCTCTGCTGATTAGGGGCCCTGCCTACCGTGGATGTGATAGGCTGTGGATTAAGCGTCTGATTGGCCGGCCCTGCATGCTGGACTACTTAATCCCCAGGACCGCTGTCTTCAGGGAGGCTTTCCTCCATGGTGGCTCGTTTGGTTGTATTTGTAGCTTAAGATTAGTGTACTTTGTATTGTTATTTGGTGTAGCAGTGTAATCATGTTTGTATCTAGCGATCTATCTGTATTTTATATTATCTATCTCTAGCGCACATAATGAAGGACCTGAATTATCCAGTACAATTGTCATCCTCATCTAATTGGAGACCAGGGTGTAGGAGTGGGTGCCTTTTCTTTGGATTATCTGTTTTTCTCTTGTTTTGGGTTAGTTAGGGAGTGAGGGAAGGAGGTTGTACTTATTTTTCTTTTCTTTGGTGTTAGGTGAGGTAGAGTTTTGACCTTATTAGTTACTTTGGTTTTGTTTGTTTGTTTGGCATGGCCACTGCCAAACAATAATCTAAAATAATCTAAAAATATACATATAGTTATAACTGAAATATATAAAGGACTATACAAAACATACACAAGATATATACATAGGATATACAGGAGGACATCTGTGAAAAATTTTGCATAGGAAGGTTCTAAGAAGACATATCTATTTAAAGGGACTTAGTGATATTGTCCATAGCAGCGATATCAGAATAAATAATATAAAGTGTAACAATGTGCAGTGGTCGAGTGGACGGTATTGGGGTCTTTCAGCCTCACAGTTTGTTCAGGAGCCTGACAGCGTGTGGGTAGAAGCTGTTCAGTAGGCGTGTTGTTTTGGCCTGGATGCTGCGGAATCTCCTGCCTGATGGCAGTATGGTGAACAGGCCGTGTGCTGGGTGACCTCTGTCTAACCTGATCTTCTGGATTTTCCTCAGGCAGTGGGACTGGTAGATGTCCTGTAAGGCTGGTAGTTTGTTCCTCAGGCAGTGGGACTGGTAGATGTCCTGTAAGGCTGGTAGTTTGTTCTTCAGGCAGCGGGACTGGTAGATGTCCTGTATGTCTAGTAGTTTGTTCCTCAGGCAGCGGAACTGATAGATGTCCTGTAAGGCTGGTAGTTTGTTCTTCAGGCAGCGGGACTGGTAGATGTCCTGTAAGGCTGGTAGTTTGTTCCTCAGGCAGCGGAACTGATAGATGTCCTGTAAGGCTGGTAGTTTGTTCTTCAGGCAGCGGGACTGGTAGATGTCCTGTAAGGCTGGTAGTTTGTTCCTCAGGCAGTGGGACTGGTAGATGTCCTGTATGTCTGGTAGTTTGTTCCTCAGGCAGCGGGACTGATAGATGTCCTGTATGTCTAGTAGTTTGTTCCTCAGGCAGCGGGACTGATAGATGTCCTGTAAGGCTGGTAGTTTGTTCTTCAGGCAGCGGGACTGGTAGATGTCCTGTAAGGCTGGTAGTTTGTTCCTCAGGCAGTGGGACTGGTAGATGTCCTGTAAGGCTGGTAGTTTGTTCCTCAGGCAGCGGGACTGGTAGATGTCCTGTATGTCTGGTAGTTTGTTCCTCAGGCAGCGGGACTGATAGATGTCCTGTAAGGCTGGTAGTTTGTTGTCTATGATGTATTCTGCTGTCCTCACCACTCCTTTTAGGGCCTTGCGGTCGCAGGCAGTGCAGCTGCCGTACCAGACAGTGATGCAGCCCGTTAGGATGCTCTCTATAGTGCATCTATAGAAGCTGGTGAGGAGATCAGGAGGCAGTCCAAACTTCCTGAGCCTGCGCAGGAAGAAGGGACTTTAACCCAATTGAGCAGCTGTGGGACCATCTGAATGGTGGAGTTGGCTCTATGGATCCTCCTCCACGCTCCCTCCAAGCGCTGTGGGACGCACTGCAGTCAGCATGGTTCCAAATACCTGTGACCACCTACCAGGACCTTATTAAGTCTCCCAGTCCCAGTCTAGCTGCTGTCCGTGAGGCACACAGCGGTTACTCTGGATATTAGCTGGTGGTCATAATAATGTGACTCGACTGTGTATAAAGCAATAGCTACAAGCAGAGAGGAGGTCTTGTGTATGATGGCTTTAGAATCATCACTCACCTGTTACGTACAATCGTTTGTTACAGCATTAACAGCCAATTGTCTTCAGTCGTGTATCATACAGCAGGGTTTCTTTAGCGTTGTGTAATTCGATGTAAAAGCTTCCACCTCGGGAAACGAAAGCCCGTTTTGAGGCCGAGAGAAATTAATGAGGTTTTCAGCTATAAAACAGCAGCGACTGTCTCACTGAATCCTTTTAATGATCGTCTCACGTTAAACAAAACTCGGGCGCTAATTATCTTCCCTTTGTAATTCGGCCCCACTAGAGAAATCTAGCTGATATAGAGCTGCTCTCTCTCTCTCTTACTCTCTCTCTCTCTCTCTCTGCTTATCTTCCCCTCTCTCTCTTTTTCTTAATTCCACAGAATGGAAAAGTGTCATAGTCTAGTAAGTAGAGTTCAGTACATAGAACTGTACATACCGTGAACCCCAAACACTGTTCTTTAATACAAACCCTGCTTTTACAGAAGAGGGAGGATAAAACAGGCTGAGCTCAAAATCCTACACTGTTACGTAACAGACTTGTTAATATTTACACCCCAACATTTACATACAACCACACAGGCAACCAAACTGGTGGGCTATGTGGAGAAATGAGTGTGTGAGAGTTACATGATGGACAATTATAAACAAGGCAGAAGTTCCTATTTGCCAACTTCTTAATCCAATGTCCCGTTACACCTCAAATACTGTGTGTGTCTCTGTGTGTGTAACATACAGACATAGCAGTGAGTTTCCAGCCCAGCCATGCCTCTGTGTGTGTGTGTGTATGTGTGTATGTAACATACTGACATAGCAGTGACTTTACAGCCCAGTGATGCCTCAGTGTGTCTGTGTGTGCGTTTGTGTGTGTGTGTGCGCATGTCTGGGTACTTGTGTATGTGTGTTCAGTTTACAGAGCTATTAGTGCAGCCCATTGATGT
Source organism: Megaleporinus macrocephalus (assembly GCA_021613375.1). Classification (NCBI taxonomy): domain Eukaryota; kingdom Metazoa; phylum Chordata; class Actinopteri; order Characiformes; family Anostomidae; genus Megaleporinus; species Megaleporinus macrocephalus. The sequence continues at coordinate 7,106,923 of CM038711.1, forward strand.
CTCAGTGCTTCTGTGTGTGTGTGTGCATGTATTTGTGTGTGTTACAGTGTGTGTAGAGTGTGTTTATATCTGTGTATATGTGTGTGTGTATGTGTGTGTGTACAGTGTGTGTATGTGTGTGTATATTTGTGTGTGTACA
>CM038711.1:7108061-7128061 GCA_021613375.1 Megaleporinus macrocephalus
TATCAGATTATTAGTGTTAAATGTCTTTGGTTCCCCAACAAGACATGCTGATTTTACTAATTTTACAAAACATCCTGGACTACTACAAACTATCACTTGTGCATCTAAAGTTGTGGGATTGATACTTACAGAAACACAACAGTGTGGTGGTCTGTCAGCTCTACACAGTGGAGACGATCACAACAGTACAACTGCTATACACGAGACCTTGAAGATCAAACACCCCGTAGAGCTTCATCAACACAGCAGCAGGACAGCACCTGTTTACCTGTTTATCTTATCTTATAGATTATTTTAAGATTATTATCATGTGTATCATGTTTCTTTCAGTAGTAGTTTCGTTTTCTGTCGTCATTTTCTCTTATTTTGTTTTCACTGCTCGCCTGCGACGCCTCCAGTAACCAAACCACTAGCACGTGAGTTAAGCTACTGCTATGTCTCAACCCGCGCTGTGTGCCTAAACCTAACATGAAAAGGCTGGAACTCTAGTTCAGCCACTTGATTGGTTGGAGGCGGCGCTATTCTCATTCTCATTGGTTATTCATGTAGTCTCTCAAAACATGGATGGAACTTAATTTTATCGACCTTCTATAGACTATGTCTTATAGTTTGAGAAAACATTGTTTCACGTTAATTATCGTTATCGTTTTATCGCCCAGTCCCAGTCGTTTTTTCGCAGGACGATAATTTGACCTTGCTGAAAGCCTTCCGCAACCTAGGACCCACATGGTTGTACAAGAAATTACTCACTGCGTCAATTAGGGGTCAAATTTGTTGCCAGCTGAACCTTATCAATCACTGCAGTAATCATCCAATCAAAGGCTCTGAACGGTGACTGTTTTTTTTTTTAGAGAGGCCGTGTTGCATCCATAGATATCATATCAAGTTCTTTGCTCAGCAAACTACTTGGAAACCAGAGTGTGACTTTGTGTTCTTGTTTGTGTAAGTGTGTGTGTGTGTTGGTGAGAGACCCTGGCAGATGGTCATTATTCACGCTTAGCCAGTACTGCAAAGAAAACAGTCGTCCGGAACTGCCCGGAACTCTTGGCTCGGTGAATTGGAGCGGAACCGTCCCGTGGCTGGACCGGCACCAGCCAGCCACAGAAAGTTTGGAAAATGATGAGGGGGTTCTGACCCTCCTGCCGCCCTGGCCATGGGGCTGTGTATGGTTGCGGGCATGGCAGTGATGAGGCGGGGTCAGCTGAGTGAGTAGAACCAGGAGTTAAGGGACAGCGGAAGGAATGATGGATGGATGACGGTAGTTAAAAGAACAAGTTCCTTCAGTTGATGTTGTGTTATGGTTCTTATTTCATTTTGCTGTGTTGCCGTGGTGTTGCATTATGAAGCGATGTTGTGTTTTTATATGTTAGTCCTGGGATAACATAGTAAAAACAAATATGTAAGCCCTTAGCTAGAGCTTTGGCTGCATGTAACTATGTTATCCCTGAGTTAACTCACTAGCCACAACCTCATACGATAGTGCTGAGCAAACACAAAACGTGTGCGTGTGTAGCACTAGTGTATGAATCATTATAAATCTCACGTCTTTGCTGTTTAGACCCTCTAATTCTAAGTCTGGATGTGGGTCCTAGCTTGAATTCTCTTTCGTAGATACAGAACTTGCGTATTAGTTCCAAAGCAGTTACTGGGGGTGTAACAGTGCAGCATGTCATACTGTATTGTAACTTATTGTATTGTAAGATTTGAATGGCGTTTTATTGATGTACTGTGTGTGTTAGCCTAGGGTTAACGTATCCACATGTGGCTAGTGAGGGTTATCATATGCCTATTGTGTTTGCGCAGCACTGTTATAGTAGCTTGTGGCTAGTGAGTTAACTCGAGGATAACATATTTACTTGTACCCAGTGCACTAGCTGAGGGCTTACATATTTGCTTTGTTATCCCAGGACTAACATATTAACTTACATTGGCTCATGGCTAACAAATCAGCTTGTGGCTAGTATTTTAGATCAGGACTAACAAAGCAGCTCATGAATAGTGTTAACTCAGGTATGTGTGGTGATGGATGCAGTAGTTTGAAGAAGTATGAAGTATGTAGGGCTGTGTATTGGCAAGAAGGGCATTGCGCCCTTGTGCTGCTTGTTAATGTTGGAGTGGAGCTGAAAATGGATTACAACACTGCCATCTAGTGGTCAGAGGTTTAAACACAACACACACTGATTCACTGTCTGCCAGGAGTCTGTGTATCCATACTGTGTTTTTGTGAATCAGTACAGTATCACCAAACATAATATCTCGATATTCAATATTTTCTTACACCCCTAGTAGTATGTGGTGTGAGGTACCGTGTTGTGTAATGCTGGGAGTGATATTGTGACATTGTGTGCTATTGACAGTGCCAGGGGGCGTATATTTAGCTCCATCAGCTGAATATTTCACACTCCCACTGCAGCTGTATAGCAGTGTATGTATGTATAGTGGACTGTATATGCTTGTCACTGATGCCTTTCTGTGTATGATTAGTTCTCCCTGCACACACACACACACACACACATACATAATAACTCGACTTCGTCAGGCGTCTGCAGCTCCTCACTCCTAAACACACGACTCCACCAGTTACCTCATTGCATCATAACATGTTTTTTTCTGTTATGGTTGTTATTATTAGTGTTATTTTTATCCGGCGGAGTGAGAGAGTGAGACTGCACTGTCTAATTTGCTGGCCTGATGCTCCATGACATGATAAGAGCAGCACTCTTCATGTGCCACAACACACACCCACACTGCTTATGTAATCTCTCTCTCTCTCTCTGTCCTCCCTTCTTCATCTCAACTCCACCAAACCTGCCTGATTCCACTGTCTGTTTCCATGGAAACATCCTCTCGTCCCTCACTCTCTGAAGGCTGCATCTATGCAAGAGTTTCTCAGCATGTGCGTGTGTAGCGCTAGTGTATGAATCGTTAAAAATCTCACGTCTTTGCTGTTTAGACCCTCTAATTCTAAGTCTGGATGTGGGTCCAAGCTTGAATTCCTCTCTTTCGCAGATACAGAACTTGAGTATTAGTTCCAAAGCAGTAACTGGGGGTGTAACAGTGCAGCTGTACTGTATTGTAACTTGAATGGCGTTTTATTGATGTGTGTTAGCCCAGGGTTAACATATCCACTTGTGGCTAGTGAGGGTTAACATATGCTTATTGTCTGTTTGCACAGCACTATTATAACAGCTTGTGGCTTGTGATTTAACTCCAGGATAACATATTGACTTGTAGCCAGTGCACTAGCTAAGGGCTTACATATTTGCTTGGTTAGCCCAGGACTAACATATTAACTTACATTGGCTCCTGGCTAACAAATTAGCTTCTGGCTAGCATGTTAGCCTGGGGCTACAAAATCAGCTTGTGGCTAGTAGCTCATGAATAGTGCATTAACTCAGGGCTAACCTATTTGAGGGCTTACATATTTGCTTTGTTAGCCCAGGACTAACATATTAACTTACATTGGCTCAGGGCTTACAAATCAGCTTGTGGCTAGTCTGACTAGCATGTTAGCCCAGGGCTACAAAGTCAGCTTGTGGCTAGTAGTTTATGACTAGTGCATTACCTTAGGGCTAACCTATTTGAGGACTTACCTATTTGCTTTGTTAGCCCAGGACTAACATATTAACTTACATTGGCTCAGGGCTAACAAATCTATTCACTTCTGGCTAGCCCGGGGCTACAAAATCAGTTTGTGGCTAGTAGCTCATGAATAGTGCATTAACTCAGGGCTAACATGGTTTGCTTATAGTGTGTTAAACTTGTGGGTAGTGTGTTAGCCCAGGGCTAATTATTTGCTTGCAGTATGTTAGCTCAACATCATATTATCTTGTGGCTAGTGAGTTAACTCAGGGATAACATAGTTACTTGCAGCCAGTGCTCTAGTTGAGGGCCTATATATTTGCCTCTACTGTGTTATCTCAGGGCTAACATTAATTTGTGGCCAGTGCATTGGCTCAGGGCTAATAAATCAGCTTGTGGCTAGTCTATTCGCTTCTGGCTAGCATGTTTACCCAGAGCTACAAAATTAGCTTGTGGCAAGTATTTTAGTTTAGGACTAACAAAGCAGCTCATGAATAGTGCATTAACTCAGGGCTAACAAGGTTTGCTCATAGTGCGTTAACTTGTGCGTAGTGCATTAGCCAAGGGCAATTTTTTTGCCTGCAGTATGTTAGCTCAGCATCACATAATCTTATGGCTAGTGAGTTATCTCAAGGATAGCATAGTTACATGCAGCCAGTGCTCTAGTTGAGGGCGTACATATTTGCTTGTACTGTGTTATCCCAGGACTAACATTAATTTGTGGCCAATGCATTAACTCAGGGCTAACAAATCAGCTTGTGACTAGTATGTTACCCCATCGCTAGTATATTTGTTTCTGGCAACTGTGTTTGCTCAGGGCTAACAAATCAGCTTGTGGCTAGTATTTTGCCTCAGGGCTATCATATCAGCTCATTAATATAGCATTAGCTCAGGGCCAACATGTTTGCTCATATTGCATTAACTCAGGGCTAACGTATCAGATTGTGGGCAGTGCATTATCCCTGGGCTAATTATTTGCTCCTAGTGTTAGCTAAGCACTATCATATTAGCTTGTGGCTAGTGAGTTAACTCAGGGATAATACTGGCAGCCAGTACTCTAGTTGAGGGCTTACATATTTGCTTGTACTGTGTTATCCCAGGACAAACATTAATTTGTGACCAGTGCATTGACAGCTACTGACTAATATTTTAGCTCATTGCTAGTATTTTTGCTTCTGGCTAGTATGTTAGCACAGGGCTAACATCAGCTTGTGGCTAGTATTTTGCCCCGGGGCTATCATATCAGCTCATTAATATAGCATTAGCTCAGAGCCAACATGTTTGCTCATATTGCATTAACTCAGGGCTAACATATCAGCTTGTGGATAGTGTGTTAGTCCAGGGCTAATTATTTATTGTGTGTTTGCTCAGCACTATCATGCGAGGTTGTGGCTAGTGAGTTAACTCAGGGATAACATAGTTACTTGCAGCCAACCCTCTAACTGAGGGCTTACATATTTGTGTTTACTGTGTTATCCCAGGACTAATATATTAATTTGTGTCTTGTGCATTAGCTCAGGGCTAACAAATCAGCTTGTGGCTAGTACCAACAAAACAGCTCAGGAACAGGACATTTAACATTCACTTCACGGCTAATAGTATGTTAGCTCAAGGCTAATGTATTAGCTTGTGGCCAGCACATTAGATTGGGTTATAAAGCACAGCTTTTGTGTACTTTTCCTGTGCTGCTAATTTGATTAAATAAAATGCTTGAGCATTCACTGCCTGGAACAAAACCTCTTACTTTTAACGTAAGTCAATAAAATCAGACTAATTTTATAGAGTAATTTTATGATTTTCATCCATTTATCTTGAAATTTACATACACGCTATAAAACAATAAGCGTATTCAAATTATGCCAACATGGAGATGCAATATTGTTATTCTAGCTATATAAATATAATTTACTACTGAAGGCCCACTTCTCTGGATATGTTACTGCCATAAATTAATCATATTACAGTATTTTAGGACATTTTTATGATTTACCGTATCACCATATTGTGACACAGACACAGGGGCTCAGCAGTCCCACATTAAAAAACATGAGTGCAATTATTTTTGTTCAGTGTTTTCTATTCAGCAGCACTGAGCTGCTTCAAATCCAATTAAGCAGGACTGATTACGTTCCCTGTAATGAAGCACGCAGCTCTTCTTTAGGTGCTGAAGAAATCCAAAGTACGTTCTGAAAAGCAAATTATTATCGTGTAAGCACGAACGCGGACAGGACCAGGGTCGTCTCAGACCTGTCTGCCTCTAATAACTCTGGTCCAGACGGCGCTCATGCAGCAAGAATATGAATGTGTTCAGTCTCTCTCTGCTTACACGGCTGTGTGTTCATCTCCTGCACACACACATGAACACATTGTGGCATTTCTGATTCATTACATAATAAATTCCATTTATTTTACATTTTAATTTGACACTATGAGCATTTTGTTCTCTTTCTATGAAGTGTTAGCATAATTTTTCTTCAGGTATAATACCTAGATTGAATTGAATTGAATTGAAATTAATAGATCAGTGCTAACAGTCACTTGTTACTGATATATTAGCTCAGGGCTAACATTCACTTGTGTCTCATGCGTTAACTCAAGCCTAAAATATTGGCCTGAGACTAGTGCATTTGTTCAGGCCTAACATATTTGCTTGTGTTAGCTCAAGCCTAACATTCTAGCTTGTAATTCTAATGCGTTAGTTTAGGGTTAACATATTTGCTTGTGACTGACATATTAGTTCAGGGGTAACATATTCACTTGCTTTAGCTTAAGGCTAACATATTAACTTGTGGCTAGTGTGTTAGTATAGGGTTAATGTATTTGCTTGTATTTGTTCAGGGGTAACATATTCACTTGCTTTAGCTTAAGGCTAACATATTAACATGTGGCTAGTATGTTAGTTTAGGGTTAACATTTGCTTGTGACTGGCATATTTGTTTAGGGGTAACATATTCACTTGCTTTAGCTTAAGGCTAACATATTAACTTGTGGCTAGTGCATTAGTTTAGGGTTAATGTATTTGCTTGTATTTGTTCGGGGGTAACATATTCACTTGCTTTAGCTTAAGGCTAACATATTAACTTGTGGCTAGTGCATTAGTTTAGGGTTAATGTATTTGCTTGTATTTGTTCGGGGGTAACATATTCACTTGCTTTAGCTTAAGGCTAACATATTAACTTGTGGCTAGTGCATTAGTATAGGGTTAATGTATTTGCTTGTATTTGTTCAGGGGTAACATATTCACTTGCTTTAGCTTAAGGCTAACATATTAACTTGTGGCTAGTGTGTTAGTATAGGGTTAATGTATTTGCTTGTATTTGTTCAGGGGTAACATATTCACTTGCTTTAGCTTAAGGCTAACATATTAACATGTGGCTAGTATGTTAGTTTAGGGTTAACATTTGCTTGTGACTGGCATATTTGTTTAGGGGGTAACATATTCACTTGCTTTAGCTTAAGGCTAACATATTAACTTGTGGCTAGTGCATTAGTTTAGGGTTAATGTATTTGCTTGTATTTGTTCGGGGGTAACATATTCACTTGCTTTAGCTTAAGGCTAACATATTAACTTGTGGCTAGTGCATTAGTTTAGGGTTAATGTATTTGCTTGTATTTGTTCGGGGGTAACATATTCACTTGCTTTAGCTTAAGGCTAACATATTAACTTGTGGCTAGTGCATTAGTATAGGGTTAATGTATTTGCTTGTATTTGTTCAGGGGTAACATATTCACTTGCTTTAGCTTAAGGCTAACATATTAACTTGTGGCTAGTGTGTTAGTATAGGGTTAATGTATTTGCTTGTATTTGTTCAGGGGTAACATATTCACTTGCTTTAGCTTAAGGCTAACATATTAACATGTGGCTAGTATGTTAGTTTAGGGTTAACATTTGCTTGTGACTGGCATATTTGTTTAGGGGGTAACATATTCACTTGCTTTAGCTTAAGGCTAACATATTAACTTGTGGCTAGTGCATTAGTTTAGGGTTAATGTATTTGCTTGTATTTGTTCGGGGGTAACATATTCACTTGCTTTAGCTTAAGGCTAACATATTAACTTGTGGCTAGTGCATTAGTTTAGGGTTAATGTATTTGCTTGTATTTGTTCAGGGGTAACATATTCACTTGCTTTAACTTAAGGCTAACATATTAACATGTGGCTAGTATGTTAGTTTAGGGTTAACATTTGCTTGTGACTGGCATATTTGTTCAGGGGTAACATATTCACTTGCTTTAGCTTAAGGCTAACATATTAACTTGTGGCTAGTGCATTAGTTTAGGGTTAACGTATTTGCTAGTGGCGTATTTTTCTAGGGCTGAAGTATTTACTTGCGTTAGCTTAAGGCTAACATATTGGCTTGTGGCTAGTGCATTAGTTTAGGATTATCAGTTTTGTTTGTGGCTGGCATGTTTGTCCTGGGCTATTAGGTCATGGCTAGTGTGTTTGTGGCAGGCATGTTAGTGCGTTAGATTTTGCATTTGAGAGCTAATCACAGAGTCCGGACTTTCTATAAACCTGTGTGTGTGTGTGGCGTTAATCCATAAAAATATATGAATTGATTATTTCAGCCATTATTACAGGACGCCTCACAGCAGCACATGCTTCCAGTAGCCTAGTAGCTTCAGCAGTCTTGGCTGTCACAGTCTACAGCTGGGGTAATTGCATAATGATCAGTCGGGTTGTTGTTTTTAATTGTGTTCTTTCTCAATCAGAGTTCAACACCAGGTTTTAGCAAGTTGACCACCTGACACGGAGCAGTTGGTGGCTATCACTGCTAATCACTGTGATCAGCACGCACATGCACACAGTCTGTATCTCTCAAAGCCCTGATGAAACCGTAGTGTGGCCGAATGGTCTTGTGATTGGCTGGTCGTGATGTAAGTGGTTGCATAAGAAGTATAGAGTGACCAATTCGGCCTCGAATGAAACTTGAGAGAGCATTTACCGTCTGTTGTGCTTTGGGAAGGTCTGGGTGAGCAGCCAGGTCACTGAGGAGGCCTGAGTTTGTGTGTTTGTGTGTGTGTGTGTTTTGCGGATTTGCTCTTAGTTACAGCTTCTCACACACATTTTACACACATTCAGAATTTAAATAGAACAGAATAGAATAGAATAGAATTATTTCATCCAGTATGAATCTGCAAGGTGTGCAGTCCTTATGGTCTGACAGTATTAATTGTGGAGTGCTTTTAATCCTGTATGAATCTGAAGCATGTTTGTCTTTTTACAGTCTTAAAGTAATAATTGTAGAGTTGATCTAATCCAGTATGAGTCTACCATTGTAGGTTGTTTTACAGTCTGACAATTATAATTGAAGAGTGATTTTAATCTAGTATGACTGTGCAGTGTTTGTAGTTTTACAGTGTTACAGTAATACTTGAGAAGTAATTTTAATCCAGTATGAATCTACAGTTGTGAGCAGTTTTACAGTCTGACAGTAATAATTGACGAGTGATTGTAATCCAGTATAAATCTGCAGTTTGTGTAGTTTTACAGTCTTACAGCAATAATTGAGGAGTAATTTTAGTCCAGTATGAATCTACAATTGCAGGTAGTTTTACAGTCTTACAGTAATAATTGTGGAGTGAGTTTAATCCAGTGTGAATCTGCAGAGTGTGTAGTTTTTTTTACAGCGTTACAGTAATAATTGAGGAGTAAATTTCATCCAGTATGAATCTACAATTGCAGGTAGTTTTACAGTCTTACAGTAATAATTGTGGAGTGAGTTTTATCCGGTATGAATCTGCAGTGTTTGTAGTTTTTTATAGTGTTACAGTAATAATTGAGGAGTAAATTTCATCCAGTATGAATCTACAATTGCAGGTAGTTTTACAGTCTGACAGTAATAACTGTGAAGTGAGTTTAATCCAGTATGAATCTGCAGTGTTTGTAGTTTTTTATAGTGTTACAGTAATAATTGAGGAGTAAATTTCATCCAGTATGAATCTACAATTGCAGGTAGTTTTACAGTCTGACAGTAATAACTGTGAAGTGAGTTTAATCCAGTATGAATCTGCAGTGTTTGTAGTTTTTTATAGTGTTACAGTAATAATTGAGGAGTAAATTTCATCCAGTATGAATCTACAATTGCAGGTAGTTTTACAGTCTGACAGTAATAACTGTGGAGTGAGTTTAATCCAGTATGAATCTACAGTGTGGATAGTGTTTACAGTCTGACAGTAATACTTGTGGAGTGAGTTTAATCCAGTATGAATCTACAGTGGTGGGGAGTGTTTACAGTCTGACAGTAATACTTGTGGAGTGAGTTTAATCCAGTATGAATCTGCAGTTGTGGATAGTGTTTAGAGTCTGACAGTAATAATTGAGGAGTAAATTTCATCCAGTATGAATCTACAATTGCAGGTAGTTTTACAGTCTGACAGTAATAACTGTGGAGTGAGTTTAATCCAGTATGAATCTACAGTGTGGGTAGTGTTTACAGTCTGACAGTAATACTTGTGGAGTGAGTTTAATCCAGTATGAATCTGCAGTTGTGGATAGTGTTTAGAGTCTGACAGTAATAATTGTGGAGTGAGGTTAATCTAGTATGAATCTACAGTTGTGAGTAGTGTTTACAGTCTGACAGAAGTAACTCTGGAGTGAGTTTAATCCAGTATGAATCTGTGTAGATTTAACAGTCTTAAAGTAATAACTGAGGAATGGTCTTCTGGGGCTACTACACTCCAGCCTCACACTAATGTAATGCTGATAGCCATGGCCGCGCGGTGTGTTGTTATTGTTATTGAGTGCATCCTGTGGTGTAACGTGACCTTTCGATCTGAGGGAATATCTCATTTCTCCTCTGGCTGAACTAATCCACTTCAAATGGTGCTTTGGATGGTCAGTTTGACCCACTGTATTTGACCCTCTTGCCCTCCTTATATTGTATGGAGTAACTGGCCTTTATCAATCATTGAGTAGTATGCATAGCCCTGGAAGGCTATTGTACTACAGCTGCTGATTTACTGACCACTATTCCTGCCTGTTTAATGCAAATAATTATATAAGGCTGTATTAGTTCATTAATAATAAATAACTCGCTTTCATTTAGTAGCTTTGAACCACATAAAGCCACTCCTTCATTCATGGCCCCCCTAAAAACAGATCATTGGCAAGGATTCAATAACAGAATTACAGAATTTATCCCATCTGTCCTCCAACATTGTGCCACGTCATGGCTGGATTACTGACCGGGCAAATGGGGCCAGCACCCAGGGGCTCTTGATCTCAGGGGGCCCTGGGGGGGCCCTGGCCTAAAACATTTTGTGATGCCTATCAACATTTATGATACAATATATTTTTATTTCTGAGGACCCTCTATTTTAAGGATCCTCTGACTTTTAGGAACTTTGACCCCAGTCATGCTTTTGGAGCCTCTAGAGATGCTTGTGGGCCCTAGCTATGATTTTGGGGGCCCTAGCCATGCTTTTGGGCCCCTTTTGAAAATGGATTCGACTTCTGGCTATTAGGGGTCCTAGGAAAGAGGGGTGCATAATCGTAGAGGGACCTGTTTATGAGAGCCCCTACCAGGGGGGCTCTAGAGAAGAGCAGGGCATACCATTAGAGGGCCCTTGATCACGAGGGGCGCGGGTTGGGAGGGGGTTATCCAGTTGCCCAGGGGCCCAGTATATCCTTAATCCGTCCTTGTGCCACGTTGTCCCACTGATATATAGTTAATGCTTTCTCTCTGTTTCTGTCTGTCTCTCTATGTCCAGCACTGCCAGTAACTCGAACCGGAGCAGTCCCGCTTGCTCTCCGGTGTTACGGAAGCGCTGCCGCTCGCCCACGGTGCAGAGTCTGGAAGGAGAGAACATGGTGGAGAAGGGTTCGGAGCAGTCGGACACGTCCAAGTCTCCGTCCACCCCGGAGCAGCTGGTGACCCGCTCTTACTCCGTGCAGTCGGCCCGCAGCAGCTCCAAAAACTCCAAGGTGAGCAGGGCTGCTGAGCAGGGTGGTGCTCAAGATCCTCCCCATCTGCATAAACCCAAACCTCATACATCTCACTGACCATGAGCCCAGTTACTAAATAGCTTATCACAAAACAACTGTCTGAACGTAATGGACGTATAAACAGCACTGCTCTGACGTTTGGACACGCGGTTGAACGAGTAGTTTTCTGCAGCCAGCAAGGTCCATCCATTATCCCGCTAGTCGGTGCAAAGTCATTGGGCGAAGGCGGGGTACACCATGGACAGGTCGCCAGTCCGTGGCATGGCCAACACACACTCACGCAAACACTCACACCTACAGGCAATTTAGAATGAGGATCAACCTAACATGCATGTGTTTGGACTGTGGGAGGAAACCAGAGTACCTGGAGGAAACCCACTCAAGCACAGGGAGGACATATAGCGCTTACCACTACACCACCGTACTAACCACTACACCACCATACTAACCACTACACCACCATACTAACTACTACACCACCATACTAACCACTACACCACCATACTAACCACTACACCACCATACTAACCACTACACCACCGTACTAACCACTACACCACCGTACTAACCACTACACCACCATACTAACCACTACACCACCATACTAACTACTACACCACCATACTAACCACTACACCACCATACTAACCACTACACCACCATACTAACCACTACACCACCATACTAACTACTACACCACCATACTAACCACTACACCACCATACTAACCACTACACCACCATACTAACCACTACACCACCGTACTAACCACTACACCACCATACTAACCACTACAACACCATACTAACCACTACACCACTGTACTAACCAATACACCACTGTACTAACCACTACACCACCGTACTAACCACTACACCATGGTACTAAACACTACACCACCGTACTAACCACTACACCACCATACTAACCACCACACCACCATACTAACCACTACACCACCGTACTAACCACTACACCACCGTACTAACCACTACACCACCGTACTAACCACTACACCACCGTACTAACCACTACACCACCATACTAACCTCTACACCACCATACTAACCACTACACCTCTGTACTAACCAATACACCACTGTACTAACCACTACACCACCATACTAACCACTACACCATGGTACTAAACACTACACCACCGTACTAACCACTACACCACCGTACTAACCACTACACCACCGTACTAACCACTACACCACCATACTAACCACTACACCACCTTACTAACTACTACACCACCTTACTAACTACTACACCACCGTACTAACCACTACACCACCGTACTAACCACTACACCACCATACTAACCACTACACCACCGTACTAACCACTACACCACCATACTAACCACTACACCACCTTACTAACTACTACACCACCTTACTAACTACTACACCACCATACTAACCCCTACACCAGCATACTAACCACTACACCACCGTACTAGCCACTACACCACCGTACTTACCTCTACACCACTGACTAACCACTACACCACCATACTAACCACTACACCACTGTACTAACCTCTACACCACTGTACTAACCACTACACCACCATACTAACCTCTACACCACCGTACTACCCACTACACCACTGTACTAACCTCTACACTACCGTACTAACCACTGCACCAACTTACTAACCACTACACCACCGTACTGGATATTTTGGAAGGACAGAGGATAATTTGGAAGGACAGAAGATATTTTGGAAGGACAGAATATATTTTGGAAGGACAGAAGATATTTTGGAAGTGGAGAAGATATTTTAGAAGGACAGAGGTTATTTTGGAAGGACAGAGGTTATTTTGGAAGGACAGAAGATATTTTTGAAGGAGAGAAGATATTTTGGAAGGACAGAGGATATTTTGGAAGGACAGAAGATATTTTGGAAGGAGAGAAGATATTTTGGAAGGACAGAGGTTATTTTGGAAGTACAGAAGATATTTTGGAAGGACAGAAGATATTTTCGAAGATGACAAGATATTTTGGAAGGACAGAGGATATTTTGGAAGGACAGAAGATATTTTAGAAAGGACAGAAGATATTTTGGAAGGAGAGAAGATATTTTGGAAGGACAGGATATTTTGAAAGGACAGAAGATATTTTAGAAGAATAGAGGATATTTTGGAAGGACAGTAGATATTTTGGAGGGACAGAAGATATTTTAGAAGGACAGAGGATATTTTGGAAAGAGAGAAGATATTTTAGAAGGACATAGGATATTTTGGAAGTATAGAAGGTATTTTAGAAGGACAGAGGATATTTTGGAAGTATAGAAGGTATTTTACAATGACAGAGGATATTTTGGAAGTACAGAAGATATTTTAGAAAGACAGAGGATATTTTGAAAGGACAAAAGATATTTTGGAAGGACAGAAGATATTTTGGAAGGACAGAAGATATTTTGGAGGGACAGAGGATATTTTTGAAGTACAGAATATATTTTGAAAGGACAGAGGATATTTTGGAGGGACAGAAGATATTTTGGAAGTGGAGAAGATATTTTAGAAGGACAGAGGTTATTTTGGAAGGACAGAAGATATTTTCGAAGGAGAGAAGATATTTTCGAAGGACAGAGGATATTTTGGAAGGACAGAAGATATTTTGGAAGGAGAGAAGATATTTTGTAAGGACAGAGGTTATTTTGGAAGGACAGAAGTTATTTTGGAAGGACAGGAGATATTTTCGAAGGAGACAAGATATTTTGGAAGGACAGAGGATATTTTGGAAGGACAGAAGATATTTTCGAAGGAGACAAGATATTTTGGAAGGACAGAAGATATTTTGGAAGGAGAGAAGATATTTTGGAAGGACAGGATATTTTGAAAGGACAGAAGATATTTTAGAAGAATAGAGGATATTTTGGAAGGACAGAAGATATTTTGGAGGGACAGAAGATATTTTAGAAGGACAGAAGATATTTTGGAAAGAGAGAAGATATTTTGGAAGGACAGAAGATATTTTGGAGGGACAGAAGATATTTAAGAAGGACAGAGGATATTTTGGAAGTACAGAAGATATTTTGGAAGGACAGAGGATATTTTGAAAGGACTGAAGATATTTTAGAAGGGCAGAGGATATTTTGGAAGTACAGAAGATATTTTAGAATGACAGTGGTGTATTTTGAAAGGACAGAAGATATTTTGGAAGGACAGAGGATATTTTGGAAGTACAGAAGATATTTTAGAAGGACAGTGGATATTTTGGAAGGACAGGATATTTTGGAAGGACAGAGGATATTTTGGAAGGACAGAGGATATTTTGGAAGTACAGAAGATATTTTAGAAGGACCGTGGGTATTTTGGAAGGACAGGATATTTTGGAAGGACAGGATATTTTGGAAGGACAGAGGATATTTTGGAAGTACAGAAGATATTTTAGAAGGACAGTGGATATTTTGGAAGGACAGGATATTTTGGAAGGACAGGATATTTTGGAAGGACAGAGGATATTTTGGAAGTACAGAAGATATTTTAGAAGGACCGTGGGTATTTTGAAAGGACAGAAGATATTTTGGAAGAACAGTGGATATTTTGGAAGGACAAAATATATTTTAGAAGAACAGAGGATATTTTGAAAGGACAGAGGATATTTTGGAAGGAGAGAAGATATTTTGGAAGGACAGAATATATTTTGGAGGGAGAGAAGATATTTTGGAAGAACAGAAGATATTTTGGAAGAACAGAAGGTATTTTTGAAGGACAGAGGATATTTTGGAAGAACAGAAGATATTTTGGAAGAACAGAAGATATTTTTGAAGGACAGAGGATATTTTGGAAGAACAGAAGATATTTTGGAAGAACAGAAGATATTTTTGAAGGACAGAGGATACTGAGGAAGGACAGAAAATATTTTAGAAGAACAGAGGATATTTTGGAAGAACAGAAGGTATTTTTGAAGGACAGAAGGTATTTTTGAAGGACAGCACATATTTTAAAAGGACAGAAGATATTTTGGATGTGTTAAACACTTTCTTGGTCACTACAGTGTGTTATTTCATAGTTCTAACAACTTCACTGTGATTTTTAAAGGGGAACACACTAAAAATAGGTAAAAACTCTAGAAGTAAGCATGTACAAACTCTTAATAGGTACTTCTTAAGCCATGAAGGTCGAGTAAAGTGGCTCCTCCAACTGTTACCTAGTATCTAAATTTAAATGTTAACATGCTCAAATCCTTTTGGAGAACAAACTGCTAATGTCAAATGCAGTGTTCATTTGAATCCAGCATGACTTAAAGACCACTCTAGTTGCTAATTTAACACTGAAGGGTCTTAAAATAGGAGAGCCGAGTCTGAAATGACCACTAATTGCATGTGATTGCTCGGCTCAGCAATCACTTGGAATGGCTTTTGCAATCAGAGCCCTATACAATCTGACCCATTGACCCAGTTACATACTGACCTCCAGACCATGACTCAATCTTTCCCAACCACCATCATTACACAAAGCCTTAAAAAACGTTCCAGAGCTTCGGATGCTTATTAACGCTCTTTATATCGTTACAGTATTATTATTGCATCTAATGATGGTGTGATGTTTGGAGGAAACACTTATTAAATTATTGAGATGTGCAGTGGTGCTAGAAGGTTTGTGAACCTTTTAAAATTGTATATATTTCTTTATAAACATATCCTAAACCATAATCAGGTAGATAAAGAGAATCCAGCTACACAAATGAGACAAAAGGATTATATCTGGTTGGTTATTTATTGAGGAAAATGATCCAGTGTTACATATTTGTGAGTGACAAAGTGTGTGAACCTCTACGGTCAATTGTGTATATATATATATATATATATATATATATATATATATATATATATATATATATATATATATATATATATATATATATATTAGTGTTGCACCGATACAGTATCAGTATACCATGAAGCTTATTGACTAAATGGCTGCATTCATAGCTCTGAAACTTTTTAATGTGCAGTTACTCAACCAGTAAATGGGGTTCTTTCAAGGTCATTATATCTTATTCAGGATAAGACATAAAAAATACAACATATAAAAAGTGGAACACAGTAAATATCTGGATGTATAGCCATATATTGGTCAATTAAGTCAGAGTTGGTATCGGTACTCGGTATCGGCAGATACCTGAAAAGCTCGTATCGGTATTGGTATCGGTAAGGAAAAAGTGGTATCTGTGCATCCCTAATATATATATGATGGTTGATGGTTGAGGAACATTCATGGTTAAAAAACCTGTGGTGCTGGGCATCTCTCTTTAAGAATAATTCCATAAATACTCATATGCTGATTAAATAAATAAGAATAGTAGTCTAGCTTCAGATAAACTTAGTGTGTGTCTTTCTAACTGCCATAGCCTGGAGACAAAAACACAATCTTTCTTATATTTAGCCCAGACAACTTTCCTCCATGTTACACAGTGGTCAAGTCATGTGCTGTACAGATCTGAAAGGGTTCAGCCAGTGCTGCCTGCTGCCAGCTGTCAGTGGAGGCCCAGAAGCCCTCAGGCTGATTAGTATCAATCCAGTACACCTGTTAGGCCCCCCTGTTTAGGCTGGTGGCTAACAGCAGTGCTTTGTCACACTTTTGATTGGCCGTGAAATCCCTGAGCGGGACGTGCTGGTACATTTCAGCCTGATTTTGACGTGATGTTGTTGTAGTCAACACATTTCCAACGTCGTGCCTGAATGTGAGTGTCGGGAGCGGAACAGGTCTTGTAGTGTGACATAACTGAAGAAAAGTGATGTGCAAAGTCTGACGTATCCTACAACAGGTTCCTTAGACCTTGTGGACCGATAGGAGGGACGAGTGCTCTCTGGTGTACAGATGTAGACATGGTGAGGAGAAAGAGCTCATTACGTGTGAAAACAATCTAATTCCATTAGGGGTTTAGGAAAATATTGAAAATATCGAATATCGAGATATTATGTTTAGTGATATTGTATCGATTCTCAAAAACACAGTATGGATACACAGATTCCTGGCAGACAGTGAATCATTGTGTATTGTATTTGAACCTCTGACCACTAGATGGCAGTGTTGTAATCCATTTTCAGCTCCACTCCAACATTAACAAGCAGCACAAGGGCGCAATGCTATTGTAAGCATTGACCAACCTGTTCATATAGTGGTGTGTTTTAATAAAAAAAAAACAATATATCACTTTGCTTGCAGTATCACAGTATATTGTGATATATTGAATCGTGACCACTGTATCATGATACGTATTGTATCGCCAGGTTCTTGCCAATACACAGCCTTATAGCCCATACTGTCGTCTTCGTGACACCCAGGGACGGCACAATCGTTCATCTTTCTCTTCCTTTCAGAACCAAAATCACCTGACACTGCCTTGACCCTCCTTCCCAACCTATGAACTCACGCAAGGACGTGAATGATGACTGGTTGGCGTCAAACATGTACCATCATTAGTCTCGTGACCAACACACAACAAGACTTTATGGCACTATGGTTGCCCAGTGTGACATAACATGGTATAGTCTGATGCCAGCGTTAGTGTTTTAATACTAAACTATCTTTAATAGTTAAACTTAGTTAAACTTAACTTTAATACTAACTAAAAATCACTTTCATCAAAACAGTAACACGGACGCTACATTTCACAAACGCCCTGCAAAACCGTCCACAAAACGACAGAAGTGTTATTGGAGGACACTTAAATGACGTGGGACCACATACGGCAACGCAATGTAAACAGAACCAAGCGGAGCCGCGGTAGCTTCCAATAGTGATGGGCAAATGATACCCAGGCTTCGGAGCTTGTGTTGAGTAATCCAGAAAGTCGTTTATGATGCGTGTATTGCTTCGTTAAGGGCGAGTGATGTCACTGATGGCGTCTGAAGCCTCACTGGTTCAGGACGTGGTTCGAGTATTGGCGTGTTTATTGTTTCTTTATAAAAATTTAAGTCATCATCAACACATAATCACTGTCCCATCTCTTAAAACCACTGCACCAGTTTAAACATCAATATCTCATGTAGTATTGGATTTGTTTACTGACTGAAATCATACTGGCCGTTTTTATTAATTGTTAACAGACCCAGAGAATCAAACACAGATCAGATAAACACATGAATGAACCACAGAAAATGAAATTAAGGTGTTTTATGTATTTACTTGTTCCCATGCTGACAACGTTGCAAGAGGCCATCGCAAATAGTTAAAATGACAAAAGTTTTGGCCAGCAGGGGGTTTCGTGTGCACATGAAGCTGGAACCATCTGGAGGGAAAGCTTCAACGCTTCAAGAGGCTTGATCTGGCCATCACTAGCGTCTAATGAGAAGTAAGTCTGGATAGTTAGTAAATATAACCAAGCTTACTTCTCATTAGATGCTACCGTGGCTCCACGTGGTTCTGTTTACATTGCGTCACCCTATGTGGTCCCATGTGTCCTCATGTTTTGGCAGCGCGTTAGGGTCTTCTCGGCCACCGTACTAAACACACACACACATTCCCTCAGAATCGAATCCACATCACTCATATCACCCCCCCTTTCTGTCATCCTTGTGTCTCTTTCAGTCGTTGCTCACTCGTTTGCTTCTTTCTCTCTTGATTAAGTGTTAAGCTCTTCTCTTGCTGTTTTCTGTATACGGTCCTGCTTTGATCTGAAATGTCTCACGTAATGACTCTTTGCTTTCTCTCTCTCACTTTATTCATTGTTGTCATTCTGTTCTTTTGCATCGTGCTTTCTGATTTCTTTTGTTTTTCTCCTCGGTGCATGCTAGTCTCACAAGCGACTGTCCAAAGTAAGCATTTCTCTTTTCTGTTCTTTTCTCATCTTTTCATCGCCGTCCTGGACGGTGGTACGCTGTCGACCACCGGCCAGTTTGGTGTCGCCTGTCTTGCCCATGCACCTCTCTCGCCTTGTTTGTGTGTGTTTGCGTTCTGTCCTGCTTGTAGCCTGTCTGTGTTAGCATGTTAGCCTTGTTCTGTTTCCCCTGTCCGAAGATTTCAGGTCATAACATGAAATGCAGTATACACAACTATGTGGTTACACTAAATGCAGTCGATCAGATTAGACGAGTTTTTGACTTGATTAGACAAGTTTATAGCCATTGTTAGCTTGTTTCGGTAGAACCAAACAGACTGAGTCTATAGAGTCTATAGAGACTACAGAGTATATCAACATCACAAGCACAGATTCAAAAAAGATGGTCCAGCTCAACATTTAGGCCTCAAATACAAATACAAATGAAGATATGATGTGATTATGGTACTAGATAACTGACTCACCCTCTGAGACGACATAACCATGTTTTGACTGAGTTCTCTTTGAATTCTTTTAAGAAATCTACAGTGTGTCTGAAATCGCACCCTATTTGATGTTTACTGTTCTATTCAGGGTGCCGGTCATTGTGAAGTGTTGTCCCAATTCTCAGTGGACAGTTAGATTCCCTATATAGTTAATTATACCCACAATGCACCAGAAGGGTCGTT